>JAULKJ010289464.1:0-12408 GCA_032355405.1 Rubia balearica | reverse complement strand
TCATGCAATGAGAGTCATGCGATGAGAACCACGAGAACAAAAACCAAATGAGAGCCATGAGATAAGAGCCATGAGATGAGAGTCATGCGAGCCATGAGATGAGAGTCATGCGATGGTTCTCATCGCATGGCTCTCATCGCATGGCTTTCATCACATGACTCTCATCACATGCGATGAGAACCACAACCACTGGGCCCGGAAATTGGCAGGATTTTGGTCGGAATTTAACCGGCAACCACCTTCAACCGGCGACCGCCACACCACCGCCACTGCTAATATTTATTTTTAAAGCATAAATTAAAAATAAATATTCAAATTTATTAAATTTAGTTTTATTTTTAATACATTTTGTATTTTAAAGTATAAATACAGGGCGTATACTGTAAAATACAGGGCGTGATATAGTAACCCACAAAGTAATGGCTATCATATAGTGTGTTAATTATGAAAATATCACAACACTATTTCAGAAATGAGTAATAATTCCATAACGAAAGTTATGGGACCGCTGTGTAATTATTATTATATAGAGACTATTTAAATTAGGAAATTATTTTTTAAAAATGAACAACTAAGTCTAGAAGAATCCCAATCGTGTGTTCATAGTCAAAACTAGTTACTCAAGAATAATAAATATTATACTCCCACTGTCATATTTTATTTTTTTGAAAGTCAACTAAGATAGATGCGATCATTAAATTCTATTATTATATATACAATAATATTATTATGTTTTATGTTGTTGGATTCATCATAACATATATTTTAAATTACTAATTATTTTTAAAAAAAATTACACATAAATAAAGATATTAATAATTGAAAATTGATTTAATTGACTCCTAAAAATTAAAGTGTGTCATTTTTGTTGGGACAGGATAGGTATTAATGATAGAATGTAAAACCCACAAATAATTATGGCGGTGTGTATTCATATATATACTGAGTACAAAGGGTATACAAGACAGAATTAAATATGGAAAATGATATATACAAAACCAATCAGAAAGGGTATTCCTTTCTTAACCTGATTCTAATTCATTTAATACTCAATTAACCCCCACCCCCTCAAGCGAAGCATTGGACCTGTCGCAATGTAAAGTTTGGACCGTAAGAACTCAAACTGAGGACAAGGTAAACCCTATGTAAAGATGTCATCAAGTTGGTGATCAGTAGGAACATAAGCAACCTTGAACTTGCTAGATAACACCTTCTAACGCACAAAATGATAATCAATATCAATGTGTTTGGATCTCTTATGCAAAACCGGATTCTGTGCAAGAAAGAGAGTACTATTATTATCACACAGCAAAACAGGCGGGGCACTAGCAGTTACGCGCAAATCCCGTGATAAATTCATCAACCAAAATAATTCCGCAGCAGTGTTAGCTATAACCCGGTATTCTAATTCTGAACTAGAACGAGAGACTGTAGGTTACTTCTTAGCACTCCATGAAACCAGGTTGCCACCAAGAATGGCATAACCATAAGTAGACCTACGAGTCTCAATACAACGAACTCAATCAGCATCTGAATAACCCAAAACCTGCAAAGCGGGAGAATTCTTGTGGAACTGAAGTCCATAGTGCACTGTACCACAGACGTAATGCAGAATTCGAGTGACAGCTTGGTAATGGTCATTAGTAGGAGACTGCATATACTGAGTGACCATGTTCACAACATAAGAAATGTCGGGACGCGTAACAGAAAAATATTGTAATGCACCAATCAAAGAACAGTAAAGAGTGGGATTTCTTAATAGCTTACTGGAAGTGATGGAAAGCTGCGAAAAAGCTACAAAGGGGATAGCTACAGGCGCCAGCGCGCAATAAAATGTCCTTGGCATATCCGGTTTGACCAAGGAATAAGCCATCGGTATTTCGCACAACCTCCAAACCTAAAAAAATACTGTAAGGTGCCAAAAGGTGATCTTAAACTCTTGATGAACACGAGCAATGAACTTCCTGATGAGATGACCATCATTCTCGGTAAGAATAATGTCATCAACATAAACTAGCAAATAAAGCAGAGAAGCACCTTGGGAAAAAAAAGAGGTATCTGCAGAACTGCATACAAAACCCAGGCCAACCAAAAAATAACTATATTGTTGAAACCAAGCATGGGGTGCGTGTTTCAAACCATAAATGGCCTTGAGCAAATAGCAAACAAAATCATAACGCATAGGACCTTTGTGACCAGCAGGCTGCTCCATATAAACCGGAGAATCAAGAACACCATTTAAAAATGTATTCTTCGCATCAAGCTGTCGTAATGGCCAATTACAGCTGACAGCAAGAGACAAAAATGTGCGAACAGTAGATGCTTTCATAACCGGACTGAATGTATGATCATAATCAAAACCAGGTAATTGAGGAAAACCTTGAGCAACTAATATGGCCTTGTGCTGATCAAGTGAACCACCAAAATTGTACTTTAAACGATACACCCATTTAGAACCAACAACATTTACACGAGGAGTTCGGGGAACCAACTCCCATGTCTGTTGAGCACGTAAAGCAGCCATCTCTAAATCTATGGCAGCAACCTAGTCTGGATCCTTGACCGCAGAGCGATGACTGCGAGGCTCAGTCTTTTCAAATACAGCACTCAATAAAACAGAAATATTATAATCTGAAAAATCCTTGAACCGTAAAGACCCAGTGCGAGAGCGAGTTGCCATCGGATGCCGGATGAGGGGACACAAGCCAGAGAGAGGTTCAATTCCAATGATGTATGCATAAATCCCGGGGTGAGATCGGAGGAGGAGGACGGCAAGGGCGATGATTGGTCCAAAAGTTGATGAGAGCTGGTTGTTGCGGATGATACAGGCGGCGAGGTCGGTGCTTGAAGGACAAGCGCGGTGGCACGTGAAGTCCAGCGGCAGCAGGCGGGGGCAAGTATGGTGACGGTGAATTTCCAAGAAATTTAGACAACGTCAGCGGAGCAGGTTAAGGTGGCAAGTGGACACCACGCGCTGTTGACCAAGCGGCGTGTGAGGCTCACGCACAGTCGTGAATAGTGGATCCATCGGCTGCTGGTGCGAAGAAGCTGGTGGCGAATCTACTGAATTTCGCAAAAATAAATTATCCAAAATAACAGGTGATTCTGAGGAGGAAGATGGTTCAAACACCTCCGAGGTAGCCGAAGATGGCTCCAAAAAAGCTGAAACATCCTGATATGAACATCTGTAACATAACCAGTACCAGAGCCCGGAAAATAAGTTTCATCAAACTGAGCATGACTAGTGATGTATTCTCTCTTGGTAAGAGGATCAAGGCATCGATAACCCTTGTACTGTGAAATGTATCCCAAAGAGATGTAAGGCATAATCCGGGGTTCCAACTTGTGTGCAGAATAATTCCTCAAGTATTGAAAAACACGACATTCAAACGCATGAAAGTTAGAGTAGTCAGGCGGAGAGCCAAAAATAATGGAGTAAGGAAACTGACCTGATAACACCGTAGCAGGTAGCCTATTAATGATATAGACTGTTGTTGAAAAAACATCATCCAGAGTGAAATAATAATGACAAACTAGTCTCAGTGATATGGCGATGCTTCCTTTCTGCACGACCATTTTGCTCTGGAGTATAAGGGCATGAAATTTGATGATGAACGCCCTTAGACGTAAAATGAGATCGCATACGATGATTCACAAACTCAGTTCCACCGTCACTCTGAAAAACTTTAATAGTGGTGGAAAACTGATTCTCAACAAAGGCTTCAAATTGCATATAAACTTCCACAAAATCATACTTACGTTGTAGAGGAAATAACCAAGTAAACTGAGAGTGATCATCAATAAAAATAACATAATAAAGATACTCGGTGTGAGAGTTGGTCCCATAGGTCACTGTGAACTAAATAAAGTATGTGTGGTGCACGTTTTAAATTATCATTCAAAGAAATATGCTTGCCCTTAGCCATCTCACAAGAAGTACATAAATGCGGCTTTGGTAGCAAACTAGTAACTGAAAGACTACCAGTTTTATTTAAAGATGAAATTATAGAAAAAGGAACATGTCCTAACCGACTATTCCATAGCTCAAAAGAAGCTTTGGCTTTATTTGAATTAAGAAAAGAAACTAAAGCAGCAGCACCATAATCTAAAACGTAAAGACCTCCCTCACTGTGTCCTCGGCCCACGAGCTCCTTGGTAACCTGTTCTGGATAGTAAAAGAAGTGTCATCAAAATAAACAACAGCATTTAAATCCCTTGTCAACTTGGCAATAGATAATAAATTCTTGGTGGTATTTGGAACAACCAAGACATCAGATAAAGTGAGAGAATTAGAAATCCTGGAATTGCCAACATAGAAAATATTCAAAGCACAACCATTACCAAAATAAACACGACGATTACCGTGATAAGGGGCGATGCTATCCAAATTGGAAGTAGATTCGGTCATATGATTGGCATTCAACTGCTGATAATGTGGCTAAACTTTGTCCGCGGAGTTTGCAACCTCATCATGAGCAACATGTGAGAGCTTGTGCAAAATTCAGCAAGATGACCAGGGCGATGACACCATTGGCAGACGTAGCTCGGACGGCCGAGTTGAGGTGGCCCACCATCGGTGGCCGGCGGCGTTGCACGACCACCACCGGGACTACGGTCCCGGCCAAGGCTGCCCCATCCTCAGCCAAATCCGTGGCCTCCCCTGCCCCGATTCGCCTGTCCAGATCCCTGTTGAGAAGCAGCAAAAGTAGAGGGAACCGGTCCAGAGGTATACGAACGAGCTTTAAGCAAAAATTCTAATGCTTCAGCATCAGCAATAATGGTGTACGAAGGAGGTAAATAATCTTTCACCATTTGAGCAGAAGAATACTGGGAGAGTGTATTATTCAAGACATGACAAAAGACAACAGCAATATCCTCTTCATTGAGAGAATGACCAAGAACACGCAATTCATCAATATTATCTTTAAAACGAGCAAAATATTCTTGGACAGATAGATTTTCTTGACGAACTCCATAAAAATGATCAACGAGAAAGAGACGATGAGCACGATAATTATTCTGAAATTTAGTAGCCAAAGCATTCCATAACTAAGCAACAATGACCATGCCATCAACTGCTAACATTGCAGAAGGATTCAGGGATGAAAAAAGTGCAGCTTGAACAAGCTGATCTATCTGGATCCAAACATCACGGAGATTAACATTTTCAAAAGCTTTTTCGTCAGATTCCTTGGAGGATGAGCTCGCGGTTTCCGGAGGGTAGACAGTCGTACCATCAACATAACCAATCAGCTTGACAGCTCGTAAAACAGAAGTAACCTGAGTATGCAGTGAGAGTAGTTGGAACCATCAAGCTTGATTGTGAGACAGTTGATCAACGATGGAAGAGTGATTGACGTCATCGGGAACAAATCCAAGCTCAAAAAATAAAAATAAACCAAATCGCACCAAACACACAGCAAGATTGTGAATGGCAGTACATGACTGATTTAATTTTTGTGCTAGGATGAAGCAACAATTGCGGCGTGGGAACACAACAGCCAGTGCGTGAGGGACATGGCAGGAGCGTGATCTGGTGAGGTGAGAGCAGCGACGGCGTGAGGTGGCGGAATTTGCGGTCGGCCGAGGCCGACGGAGATGCTGGAGCGGAAATCGGATTTCAGCGATTGGGCGGCGGCCGTTCGATTAGAAAACAGAGAGGAAAAATCAGAATTTTGGAAAAAGCCAGGGAATATTTAGATAGACCTGACTGATACCATGATAGAATGTAATACCCACAAATAATTGTGGTTACGTGTATTCATATATATACTAAGTATAAAGGGTATACAAGACAGAATCAGATATTGAAAAAGGATATATACAAACCAATCAGAAAGGCTATTCCTTTCTTAACCTGATTCTAATTCATTTAATATTCTATTAATTAATACAAAGCAGATAAAAAATTTGAAGTGTATACATCATTTGTTACATACACTATAAGAAAAATGACCCTTTACTTCGGTTATTTTATTTTTGACCAATAATCGAGGTAAAAAGTTATTTTACCATTTTTTTCAAAATGAAGTACGAGATATTTTTTACATAAGTATTTAAAAAGATTAAGGTAAAAGGTATGCTATTTGCCAATGTGTGACCGACGTTGCTATGATCTGATGGAATGGTCACAATCCAGTAGTTTTGTAATTAGTTAAAGGGGCAAAAGTGTTCAAAAAAATAAGAGACCAAAGGTGAACGATCGTGATAGTTCAAGGGTCACAGAAGTCATTTAATTAAAAAAAATTATGATTTTCTATAAAGGGAATAATTAAGGGAGTTACTAAATCACGCCATGTATTTTACTATCTTGCATCCTACTACTTATACATACATATAATAATAAATTCAGATTTTTTAAAAAAATTGAAGACAAATAACCCAACATTGTCTCCCCCTTACCGTCACCACCCACCAGAACCACTACCCCCATCCGTCGAAAAATTCATCTTCACAGTAGAAAAAATCATCGCCACCCCGTCAAAAGTTTTCCCCCATTTGCCACCACCCCAACTGTCTCATCACTGCCACCCAATTGAAAATGAGAACCTCTCTTCCGCATGGCCTAGCTGGACGACCCCACTCGGTCAACGAACCTCCTTTCACCTTCCCTCGTCGGGCCTCCCCTTCTCATAGCCGAACCTCCCTTGCTCGAAGTGGCTCGTGAGCAACAACAGTTGGCCGTCACACTGACGCTTTGTGTGCTCGAGCGCCAACAATCAAGCATGCTCAAACTACAATGCACAAGCACTTGGTTCTATCGAGCGCCCACGAGGGTAGTTGGGCTCTCGAGCGCTCATGCGGGTGATCGAGATATCGGTTGTTAGCTAGTGACTATGATGGGGCGTGCTTGAGCGACAGTAATTCTCTTGAGCACATGCGCTGACAAACCGATCACCACCACCATTGGCCGATCATTGTCAAGACAATGCCACCAAGCCACTGCCACTGCCACAACCAACATCCCACATTCTTAATTATCATAATACAAAAAGATATAGAAAAGAATATAAATACAAGATATGAGGTATTAAAATACAAGACATAATTTAGCATTTACATAATTAAAGAACATTGAAAGAAGAAGTGTGCTAAACAATAAAGTAAGATTGGACAAATTCAACCCAAAATAGAAGAAGCAACATTTGGGCCACATGAAATTGCTCTATTAGGCCAGCCACCTTTCATCCTTTGGACTGAATATATCCTTAGGTTCAGAATGCAATTTGTTCGGCCTTAAGACAAGAAAACAGAAGCAGGAGCATATGTACACATCATATCTTGGAATTCATCCATTCATCTTTCCTTGGGTGTGTTTGGAAGATGGAATTGAAATTCAATTTCTTTTCGTAAATTTCGTTGTTGGATTAGTTAATAGAATTGTATAAATTTAATATCACAATTCTAATATATTATTTGAATGTCTAAAGACTGACATAGAATTAGAATTGTCTTATACTAATATACATTCTATTTTTTTTTATTACCTCCTTTTTCATCTTCTTCTTTTGCTTAAAAAATTTAATAATTTTTTTAGTTTTTTGTCTCAAACTCTTATCTTAGACCGACTAACCGTTAAATGAGATCATTTTATAATTGGGATAACAGATGGGTAGTTTGATGTTTGTTCTTATTTATTACAATGAAATTTCTATAACTTTTTAAAAACTTGTCTGCTCCAAGCAAATGAATTAAGAAGTTCCTATTTCCAGGTATCCAAAAGGAGACCTCTAATTCAAGTTTTTTACATTCATTCTTATTATTATTCTTAATAAATGGATTGATATTGTGGTAACAAACTTGTGACTACGTGGTTAACTTTGGTCAAGGGGACATATCAATATAAATATACGGATACAAAAAAAAACCACTTTCACTGGAAAATAATTCATTCAAGTACTCTCATTCCTATTTGTACAACAATTATTATCAAGCTATTCAAAAAATATGTTTGATCGTAAATATCTTTATCTTCGTATAATAACGGTAAATAAAAAGCTAATATTTAAAAACTACTCGTTAGCATGAATTGAACAATATCATTTACGATAATATTGTAGTTCATATATTTATTCAAATATATTATAAACTTTGATATGAAATATTGTTGAAAAAATAAGAGTGCAAATAGAGATTAGACATGGCGTATATGAATGGAATCGTTTGATGAGATGGATGACATATAAGCACTAGTATAAACTCATGATTTTGAATTGAAATTCTTTAGTTTTTTGTTGACCCATGGAGTCGTCAAATTTCGCATGTGGTCTAAAGTTATACAAAGACTTAGGTGAGACAGTCTCACCTAATATTATGGTGAGATGGAGGGTTTAAACACAATTGTTTGAAATTAGGAGATAACATGGAGTACTTTTTGTAATTTTTAAAACTTTATTTTGTTCCTTGTCTCACCATAAGTTATGGTGAGACAATCTCATATGAGTCTTTCTCCTAAAGTTAATAGTAAGACATATTTTGATCAAATAAAATACTCCCTCCGCTCCTCTAATTATGGCTCCTTTGATCATAGTTTTTTTATGACATTTTTTATCACTGATAACTTTTGTTGTATATAATAATAGATATCATGTGAGATTTATTGGATTTTCCGTAACATGTAGTTTCTAAAAAGGAAAATTTTATAATCCATTTTTGTAAGCAATCAAAATTATCGATGGCCAAACTTGACTTGAAAAAATGCAAGGAAAAAAGGACAATTAGAGGACCGGAGGCAGTACATTACTTTGATTATAAAAAAAGACACCTTCATTAAATAAAATAGTATTGTTCAGAGTTGGTGCATAATCTTATATATTGAGTAACATTTTTATCTTCCACTTAATATGAGATTCTAACAAGCATTTCCACGTGGAGTATTATTCATTGTGTAAATGTGCATTGAAATAATTCACGAGCCAAATAATGTGAATAAACGTACACGGTACTCAGTGGGATCTAGTACAAAAAAAAAGGATGCCACGTTATTTTATATGAAAATTTATACTGTCAATTTTTTCTAACACATTCAAATTCTTTCATATTTACTTTTTTTTAAAATTACAAAATAAGTATTAAAATATTTTTTAGATGCATACAAATTTATTAATTACTGTTAATATAATAAAAATTAATTATGAGATATATCTTAAAGAAATTTACATATTATTAATTGAAATAATTAAATAATATTATTAATTTAAATTTGCTTGTAAAATTAGCAATTTTCTTATTATCTAAATATAATTATTCAGAAATTATAAAATGAAAACAAAATAATTATATAATTTACTAGTATCACAATAAGAGATTGTAAATTAATTTGTCAAAAATATTCTTGTAAAGGGTCGAATCCACGTGAATGATATTAAAATATAAGAACATTCACCTAGTTTAAGAACTCGAGCAAACACTATTTAAATATATTTGAAATTTAATTATCAAACGGGATTTTTAGAGGATGATTCTTACCTCTCCATCAATAAATATCGTTTGCCGCTTCAACTTCATATAAAATCGTAGTCCTTCGACACTCAAAATCTAAATTAAAGTCCAAAAAGAATCACATCTTCCGCAATTTTTAATCATAATATTAATTTATTTGAGTATAAAATTAGATGTTTGAACAGAATTACTCTCTCCATTCCACTAATAGTGGCACTTAGGTGAAGAAAATAAGAGGATGAAATTGAATTTAGAAAGTAAAAAGTAGAATGAGTGAATGAAATTGAAAGAATTTTTCCAAAAATAAAAAGTTTGATTTTAAAAAATATCTCATTAAGCCAAGTATGTCACTAATAGAAGAACGGAGGGAGCACAACCGGTGCTTAAAGGTTAAAAATTCACTTCTACTACTCTCTCCGTTTCTTTAACAATGACAAACTTTCCTGTTTTAGTTGTTTCTTTTATATTGACACATTTTCCATTTTTTGTAAGATTCCTTCAATTTCATTTTCTCGTTATACTTTTTTACATTCTACATTCAATTTCATCCACTTATTTTTTCCATAAATCCAAGCACCTACACCTAATGTGTCATTGTTAAATAAACAGGAAGTACTAATTTACGGAGCCGAGCTAGTGCGTCAGCCTCCCATTAAAGCCGTCCATGATTGTACTGACATCGGACTCTCATACTTTCTCCGGTTCACTAACATTGGTTCATTTACTTTTAGCATTTGGATTTAGAAAAGGTAGAATTAGTGGTGGAGAATGCATTGTAAATACTACTCCGTATCATAAAATCAGTAAATACTACTCTCTCCGTTCCATAATTATTAGTCTATTTATTTTTTCATGATTTTCAATGATCATGTTTGACTGTCAATATCTCTAGTTATATATAATATTTTTGCATAAAAAATTGATATTTAGAAAATAGATGTTAAGATGAATCGAACAATGTCTCACGTGATATTTTTATTATAAATATATTAATTTATATTTATGGTCAAAATTTACCAAGTTTAACTTTGAAAACATAAATATGTCAATAATCTTGGGACAGATGGAGTAATATATATAAATGATTTATAATCTTATATTTATTTTTACCTTAGTTTTCACCAATATAAGAGTCTAACATATCTATCAGTTCATTTACCACTAAAATATAAACATGCCCTCTTCAAGTTTACTAAGAATATCACTCTTTGATATAACACTTAAAAGTAAACAGACAAAATAAATTAAATTAATTATTTAAAAAGTAAATAAAAGTGAATAATGTATATAAAATGCATTGCCATAAAATATACTCCCTCTGTTCCACCATTAATTGCTTAATTTAACTTTTGAAAGTTAAACTAACCCAACTTTAACTATTAAATTCTATTATAATATATAAATAAGACTATTATCATAGTCCCTCTGTCCCACCAGTTTTGGCCTATTTTTTGTTCAACTTTCTCAGACCATGTTTGGCCATAAATTTCAATTATTATATAGACTCTAATATCATCATGTGGGATATTGTTAGACTCATATGTTTACGTAGTTTCTAAACATCAATTTTAATATACCATTAATATATGTAATTAAATTATTGATGGTCAAACATGATCTAAGAAAGTTGATCAAAAAAATAGACAAAAACTAGTAGGACGGGGGGAATATTATATTTCGTTGGATTCATCATAATAAGCATTTCTATATTATATTTTTTCTGAAATTCTTTTACACAACTAAATAAAAATATTAAAAATAAATACAGTTAATTTTAAAAATAAATTATTAAACAATTAATAATGAGACAAAGGAAGTATATAACACTCTTGGAAAATCATCTAAACTAAAAGGAGTGATGACTTGCAAGAAGTGTAACTCACGTCCAGAAGGCGGGCGCCCATAATTTAGTCAATGCTTCAGTCCGTAGACCACGCAGGATACACAATGTTTCCTATGTGTATGTCTCATCTATATTTATAGTGTAACTATTATCAGTTTATCATACTGTTTCAGGAATATATTTGACCATTAATATTTTTATTAACATTTAATAATGATAAATAAAAAATTAATATTCAGAAACTACTTGTTACGATAAATTAAAAAATATTATATACAACAATATTATTATTCATAAATATATTCAAACATACAGTTAAATTTTGATAGAGAATAGTATCAAAAAAGTAAAAATGTAAATAGAGATGAGACGGAGGGAATAATTCATTCGGTATTTTTTTATTAGCACTCTTTTTATTTTTATTTAATTATTAATTTTTGTATTTTATTTTAATAAAATTAAGATTATTTTTATCCATTTAATTTACTTTTCACTTTCTCAATATAATTTTCTCAACTCATTTTACTTCTTTTGTTTTAAATTGTACCAGCATAATGTCAGTATTCAATGAGACAAGAAGTGAGCACTGTTTCACTGTTCCGTTTTCGGCTTATTTAAGGCACCATGGAATTCGCCAATCCAATATATTCAACGTGTTATAAATGAGCTATTGACGATTATTTTACAAGCTAGGTTGCCACTTTATCTATTTCTCCCCGTCTCACCTCGCATTAGTGGAAAATCCTTTATTAAATACAAAAATTAAAAGTGATTATTTTAATTTTCTGAGGAATCGCTTTTAATAAAGATCCGAATTAAATTTAGAAGTCGGAACTTCCTTCCAAAGTTACTCTTTTATTTTGAAGGCGGTTCAAATCGATTAAAAGCAATTTCGCCTTTAATATAAATCAATTAAAAACGATTCTATTGTAAAATTACCTTTAATAGTCTGTTTTTAATGGCTCAATATATAAACAACCCATTTAAGGCTTCCTCCCTTAGTTTAATTTCAGTAAACTCTTCTCCCTTAATTTTCTCCTACTTCCTTAGTTTTCTCCGATCGGCGTCCCTTCATCTCTCATCCCTCCTCTATAGTTTTGATCGGCGCCTCCAACACCCTCCGC
>JAULKJ010289454.1:0-12409 GCA_032355405.1 Rubia balearica | reverse complement strand
CGGCGCTGGGGTCTGAGCGGGAGAGGTGGCATGTTTGTGGTGGTGGAAAGAGGATGTCAAAACCCTAGGTTTGGTTTCCGGGAGAGTGGCGGTAGGAGGGAGAGGTGGTGATAAGATGTCAAAATCCTAGAGAGGTGGTGGGTGGCGTGGATGTGGGGGTGGCTGGCTGGGCGGAAGAGGTTACGGGGATGGTGGGTGGCGGTGGATGGGCGGGAGAGGTGGTGAGTATGTGGTGGTGGCAGGAGGGTGTCGAGATGTAGGAGGCTTGGAAGGGATGAGGCGAGAGAGGTGAGACTAGGGCGGCGAGAAGCAGTGGAGTGGTTGTAGCTTGACGGTGGCGTTCAGCGGCGGAGCTCGGCGGTGGTCATGACAGAGTTGGTTGAAGAAGAGAGGTCGGGTGTCGAGATGTAGGAGTCTTGGACGGGATGAGACAAGAGAGGTGAGCCTAGGGCGGCGGGAAGTGGTGGAGTGGTTGTAGCTCGGCGGTGGCAGCGGAGTTCAACGGCGGCGGCGGAGCTAGGCGGTGGTGGTGACAGAGTTGGTTGAAGAAGAGAGGTTTTGAAGAAGATAAGTTTGTGGGGGTATTTTTTCCATTTCAATTATTAGTTAGGCCTGAATTCACTTAGTCAATGCCGGAATTAGGGGGTTTGGTTATTTGCACAAATTTTTTGAAAGTTAGGGTTAGATTGACACATACAACCTAAAGTTAGGGTTAAATTGGCACTTTATGAGATTACAGGGTTATGTTGGCACTTTCATCCTAAAGTTAGGGTTATAAATGTAAATATCCCTATATTTAAAGTATCACAGACAAAACAAAAATTTTGAAACCGACTACGTCTAAAGTTGTGTCACCTTGGTTGATAGGGCCATTCATTTCTGAACATAGAATTTTCATAAATGTCTCGGAAGGTTGAAAGTGAAGTGGATCCATCCAGTACACGTGCTTGTTTGTGAGGACAATAAAAATTAATCGTCAATGTTCCTTACAAATGAAAGTTTATGTACCTTTATACTTAGGTGATATTAATAAACTAAATGAACATTGTAACCGTCACCTCTCAATGTATGGTGCAATGAACAGTTTCTTATCCGTCTGTCCTACACTCTTGTACATGTAGTCGATCCTCTCTTTCTCTTTAAATCCAATTTCTCGAGTCATCACTGGACATAAATATCCAATCCAACCCTTGTCCTTTTGATTCGTGAAGAAATACATGTACCTTTACAATGAAATTCAGCTTAGTATAACAGCATAAATGTTAGGAAAATTGGATACAAAATGTCAATCAATGAATATAATACTCACAGTAGGTAGAGGGACATTAACGATTGGTTAACCTGGTCACATTCCAAAGGTCATCAAAATTACTCTGCGGTGAGAAGAATTCTCGCTTCAAACCAAATACACATTAATTTCCCAAAAATTAATATGTTGAGTTGCGTTCATGATTTGTGGCGGTGCAGTAAGAAGCCTAACCTTCTTGGGTGTTGTTCGCACTTTTTTTGGTGTTGTGGTCAGGGTGACTTTCAAATGTCGATCATGTATAGGATCAACCTAAATGAGATGAGGCCACAAAAGAAATATTCCTTGAGGGGGTCCCACTCGCTTGTATTCTCAATCTGGAAAAGGCAAGAGGGCATTAGGTTTTACTGGATGCTCCAATGTTACTCTTCAAATACCATCCCCAATCGGAATGGAGTGATAATGTCTCATCGACTCGTATACAATTTCATCGGCTACATGTAGTGGTCTACCCCATGCTTTGATCAATGTATAATTCACACAAACTTGATGTCTAAATCAAAATACTAGCTTGAATATAAGATGATATTATTGAAATGGTAAGTAGTGATTGACAATTACATTTCTAACCTTTGTACCCATTGCTAGGATGGCCTTGTCGAGATTGTTGACCTCAAGTGGTTGATTTGGAATAATAGGATCGTGGCTAACCTCCATTTCTTCCAGAGAATGGAGGGGTCCTCTTGACGGAGGAGTCCAATATGGTGTCAAATCCTCCAAATTTTCTGGTAGGTCAAGTCTAGTGTGTTTGATTAACTTACGAATTATGATATCCCATTGCTCTATCCGCTTATCCCTAATAAATTCTTCCTTTTGGAACGTGTGGATTGTTGGTTTTGCTCGCTCAAAGTATCGTGTGATTCCAAACACTTGTTGTGACAAAAATACACCCACATCCCTAGCACCGCCCGGGTGGTCGGATTTCCGTGTTGCCTCCACAAAGGATGTCGTGCTTTCTCGTTGGAATGAATTGCCTATCAATTTGATCTTTCTTCACCTTAGCCTACGTTCACAAAGAAACAAATGTTATTATATGTTATGGGATTATTAATTGAATAGGAAATAAAGCCTAAGGATTTACCACACGTTCCGCGAGTTCCAATTCTTCCGGCTTCTTAAATTCACCTTTTCTTGTCTTGTCGCCCTTTGAGGAATAAATCACACCGCTCAATGCCATAAATATCAATTGGTGTTACCATCGACCTAGCCTCATCCTCTGTCACCCTCCGATTACACTTTGAACATCCTTTTTGAATTGTTCCCGCACTAAATCGAGTGATGCCAAACCACACCCATCCTGACTCAATCAATAAGAAATTAGGTTTAATTTGGCAATACGTTTTTGTCCTCCCTAGTTCCCTACGTTAAGTTATTAGATAAGATAGTCCTCGGTGATAAATATAGGCTTCACAACTATTTCACAAAGTAATCTAATTCCTCTATAAATAGCCCAAAATTGAATGCACATTTGTGTCATTCTCCAAAACCCTTCTCTTGTGAATCTCCCAACTCTCCAGTTCAATGTGTGTGTAAGTTAATAGTGGGTGATCTCCTTTTTATCCGGTAAAATGTAATCCCTTGACAACGTATATTTGTGTTCGCGCCAAATCTTGGACATCATCTCCATCGCCTTATTTCGTAGATATTCCATGTCCGATGTATAATTATCAAATGGCCTCTTCAAATATTATTAAAACCTTTGTGTGAAACATAAAGAATTAATCTGCATGAACAAACTATTGTGTACTACTATAAAATATAAAGGTACCTTACACTCCTTCCAAAGGGTGTCTTTTTAATCTTTCAGAACATCATTCCAACTCTCGTGCTTTATATCAACCCTAGTTCTACCTACCTTACCTACCCAACTAGACCATTTAGCATGTTCTTCCGAAAAATACTTTCCCGACTTATTAAAGACCGGCAATGTTAACTCTTTTCTATCTATCCTACATTCTAATGTATTACAAGGAGTCTTTACAATTTTGATCTTGTTGGATCCATCTTAATTATTACTATCATATTCTGATGTAGCGTCATTTTGAGAATGTATAGGACATTCACTACATTTTTTTGACATTTTCTATCCTACATATATATACACATTTTGTGAATTACTATCAAGTCTAATAGAAACATTAAGTTTACGTCAATAAATAAATAACTCAAGTTAATAACAAGATATTACCCATTAAATGCTATATTTCCAATAAAATGTAACATTATATCGAACTTGATGAAATCTAACCCTAAACTCCACTACAATACACATACATGAAAATCTAACCCTGATTTTTTAGTATGAAGAACACACACTAACCGTATCATCCAAAGAGGGTGAGTTTGGATTTGAGAGAATTCCCACCCAATTTTCCATCTTCCTTGATCAAACTTTGCTCTACAAAATACCCATGGATTAGACATTGTTGAATAGTTGAAATGAAGAGTCAAGGCACTAATTTATGCATACCTTGGTTGCTTCAAAACCCTCTTAAATATATATTTTTTGCGACAAACATAATTTCCGAGTTCAGAACACTCTATCCTAAATTGGAATAGGATCAGGTCAATTACTAAAAACCTAGGACAGGGTTTCGAGTTCGGAACATGGCTAAGTATTAAAAAAATCCGTTCAACCCAAATTCAGAAGAGGCAAAAACACCTTAAAAACCTCAATTTCAAATCCATTCTAAAATCAAATTCAACCAGCAATAGGGAAGCAAAGGGGAATTATTTCGCAAGATAGTGATCGAATCCATCACCCCTTCATTGAGAACCGCCCATCGGAGAAATTCTTCAACAAAACCGCTAAACAGAGGTATGTTGATTTCTGTCGTAGAAAGTTTAGTAATACTAAGGTGATTAGGGTTGGAGAGGTTGAGAATTTATGCTTAGGTTACCTACTTAAGCCTTTTAAAGATCAACACTTAGACATGTTGCTATGTTTGGAGAAGAATGTATACATTGACGAGGTAATTCAATTCTACGCAAATTTAGGATAGAGTGCTAATAACCGTGATGTCACAAGGTTAATGGGAAAATATTTACAGTGAAAAAAGTACACGATTAACAAAGTCTTAGGTTGCCCCTATCTTGATTTGGATGCATTGAGGCCCAACTATCCCCTAGGTCCATTAGATATATATCATCAACAAAGTTGGTCGGGAGTGACAGAAGCTACAACTACCTCATTATGTCCTGTAACAATGGCAAGGAAGTAGTTCCATTGGACTGGGGATACAGATGGTCAAGTTGAATGCTATAATGTTGGCGTTTTGATTGTAGAACGATGATTAATTTATGAGTGGATTTCCCTAAATGTTTTGCCTACTGGAGGGCACACTTGTGAGCCAACGATAGGGAACTTGATGCTCTTCTATTACATATTGGAAGAATTTATTATAAACCCGGGATACACTATCATCTCTGGTATGCTGAAGGCTGCGGGGACCAAGAAGAAGGATCTCCCGTACGGTGGATTAATCACTGCTTTGATCAAGGAAGTCAGAGTACAGCCTGCAGATCGACCGATGAGATTATGATCGGGGTGTGTTCCAGCATAAGGAGTTACAGTTGAGCTTTGACAAAAAGTGGGATCATCAGACCAACCCGGACAGGTGGAAAAAGATATAAAGAGATCACGAGAATCGGCCCAAGATAAAGCCGAGGCGTCGAGTTCATGTAAGTTAATTTTTATTCGCATACTATATATTTTTTTCCTGCTAACATTATTTTGATACATTGACATTTACATATTATATTTTAAAGGTGCCGAAGTTGGTCGGAAAAAAACTTATCTAGATACTTCGGTTGCATCCGTGATAACGTTGCTTCCACTCATGAGATGTTGACATCAGCAGAAGCCTGACATGCTAGCTTTGTTGAAAGCCAAGGTTTGCAACTTGAATTGAGAAAATATGATGAGCCTTCCAATTTTGAGCCGGTGTTCTCTGACAATGACGACGATAATGATGGGTCTGGAGAAGATGGCGCGGACTATGAAGAGAATTATGTTTGAAAAAACTAGAGTTTATGTAATTCAATTTTTTTGGTGATCAAATATTTCATGGATTATTAATTTGAATTGTTTTATTTGAAGATTTATGTACTGATATTCCCTAATTTCCTTGTTATAACCGAGATATTAATATGATTACATAAAATTGAATGATTTTTAGCTCTTGTGGCATTATTTAATCTATTAAAGCAACTGTCATTACAATTAATTGCATAATAATTGATTTTGAATCATTTAAAATTAGTAGAGAAAAGGTCGTATGTTAGTAGATGACCAAAGGTCTAGAGCAACTTCCGAGTCGGGAAGGTGACCGGCCAGGTTACCAATTTGGACAGGACAACCTTCCAGACTCAGAAGGTTGATCTGCTAGATTTGACCTAAATGCCTGACTAAGTTTCTGACATCGGAAACTTACCTTCCGACCTTGGCTGCTATTTCCGGCCTCGAAAATTGTTCGCTTTTTTTACACTCAAAACTATTTCCAAACTCGAAAATAGATTGGGTCTTTTATTTAAGAGCCGATCTTTGGGTTCAGATTTTGCAAATGTAAATGGGTACTTTGTTATAATAGAACCAATTACATTCAGAACTCGAAACAATCTTCAGACTACAAAAAAATCCCAAATGCGGAAATCAGCCCCAAACTGAGAAAAACCCTAGCTCTCTTATAGTCTCAAAATCCTTCCTTCCATCCCCACATATTTTTTGCAACAAAGGTCTGGGAAAAGCATGGCTAAAGGTGGAGCATCTAAGGTTGCTAGGTCTCAATTCCCAGGGCATAACCCCAAGTATGATGAGGCTAAATTTGTTTCTCTAATTGAATAAAATAATTACAATGCTTTGAGAGACAATGGAAAATTACTTGATTGTTACATATTAGATTTCAATGAATACCTGGTCATTGGATTAGCCGACCCTTTAAGGAAATTTGAAGACCAACACATTGAACAATTGTTATGTTGTAATGAACCGTCTTATTTCGATGAGGTGTGTAAATTTTATATTTACTTACGTGAGGTTGCCAATGGAGATTACTCTATTTGGGTTGGGGGTTTTGATATCGTGATTAGCCCATGGGCTTTGAATAAATTGTTAGAATGTCCATATCTTCACCCACCTGGAGATTGTTTATGTGGAAGATAATGATGGTCTGTTATATGATATTTATAGTAGGGAAAAATGGCCTTTGCATGATGTTTATGCCCCCTTTATTGACCCCATTGAGTGTAGTGCGAGGTATTTTCAACAAAATGCGTCAGATTTGGGAAAGCTGGAGACTTTGTCTAACACATTTGACCATTGACTGACGAATTGTCTACGAAATAATTGCTAGGACTTTAGTGCCCACCGCAGATCATATAACCGAATCCACCTACACAACCCTAATATTGTTCTACTATATAATCGAGGGTAGAAAGATAAACCCCAAATCCACTATTTTTAACCTATGTTATGGATAGCGACTTCAAAAAAGATTGTGAAAAGTCTCCCATACGAAAATTTGAGTATGCGCAACTTGAAGAATGTGGAGGGGTTGATTTTGAATGGAGAGGAAAAAACTCCAAAGTATTTCGACAAGACCTACTTACAAAAGAATAAGTGGGTGTTGATCGACCAAAAATGGTGCACAAGGCCATTTTCGGGGCGGAGACAAGCAAGAAGCCGAGGATTGACGAAGGTCTTATTCAGTGAACAACTTTGTACTTACAATTAATTTTAATTTCATTTAAACATATTTTTATGTTACTTTAGATTTGCAGAAGGCCTACTTCAAGGGGTTCAAAGATTGTTGCATGTGGGTGCAGAAGGAGCTCTCTACCATGAAGGAAAAGATTTGGAGACTGGAAAAAAGACAATGAGCATACGGGTGACATCTTGTGCCACCCTCTAGACCGTGTCTCCATCGCTCAACTTCGATGGGTAATCTTGGCAATGATTTGGAATAATCTTGAATAGTGAAACTATTCTCCGAATTTGAATCTTTTGGATTGTAATTGAATGTGTTAACAATTTAATACTTTCTATCTTATGTGTCTTAAGATTGTGATAATACTCTTTAATTTGACTACTTTCAATGTGAACGATTACTATATTCATATATATATATATATATGTTACAATTAAATTATTGTCCACTGTGGTAGAGTGTGCATTGAACAACTTTTGAATGTGTCAATTTTTTAAAAGTGAAAAAGGGCAGATAGGGTTCCGAACTCGGAAACCCGTCCCAACCTATGGTCAAATTTTAAAAAAACACAAATTCTCCTGGCCTATTACAAAATGCTAAATGCTAATGTTTCTTTTTCTTAAGTGATTTCTTGTTATTCTTTGCTTTCTTTTTTTACGGTTGAACTTACCCCAAATGTCCACCCAAATTCCTTTATTGTGGTCATTTATCCCAATAAAGCTCTGCAAACTCCGGTCGTCATATTCGAGCAAAAAAAAAATTCGTTCCACCGATTGAAGTGCATTGACCAAAACCTATAATTTCCTCCACATCATTTTCCTGGACAAAAGCCCTTTTTCCTTCAACAACAATCTCCCATTGATGATCTACAGGTTCTCTTACATAAAAAACATGATGCGCTTGTGAAGCCAGTATGAACGGATTTTCCCTTATACCAACGCGACTTCTATCAACGAGGGTGAATCCTAACTCCTCGTTCGCTATCCACCGTTAATATCTACCCATTTACATTTAAAAAAAAGGATTCATTTAGTTACATATTCAAGCTCCCAAAATGTCACAAATAGTTCAGAAATAACATTGTTGGGCATACAAAGAATTGTTTTCGCGGCCACTACTAACGTGCAAAGCTTATGAAAACAGTAAGACTCCACCGTTTTGGGAAACCGTTATCATCCATTGATTTGGTGGAGAATGTGAAACCATTGATGTAGTACCCTCCGTAACTAAGTATGATTCCCAGAAGTCTACAAGCCAACCATTTCACTTTTTTCTAATGCTCTCTGACGGCTACGTGATCACGGAGCCATGCTGCGAAGGTCTTAGTATGAAATTGAAGTACTTGAGCTTCATTGAAATATTGGTATTAAAATTGAATTTCATCCATATCAATCTCAATATATGAGACAACATCTTCATGGTTGCGAAGAACATAAAGATGAGTAGCGAATAAATCTTCAACTCTTGGACTAAAGGGCTAGCCCTGTATAACCCCTTGCCCATACAACCTACCTTCATGTCTGGAATTATGAATCCTCACATAATCTACCTCCTTCAAATATTCAGTACCAAACTTGATTGCTTTCTCAGCAACATAAAGTTGCACAATACTTACATCGGCCTATACAAGTGTCTTACAAAATGCTTAAATATCTTCATGTGCCTCACAAACGGTTTCATCCATATCAAGAAAAAAGGGCCATACAGTTTTATCTCATGCACTATATGAACAATTAAGTGAACCATGATGTCAAAGAATGAATGGGGGAAGTACAATTCCATGCGGCAAAGAACTTCATCAATCACAGCTTGCAACCTATCTAGCCTCGAAATGCTTATTCTTTTCGAACATATGGACTTGAAGAAAAAAACAAGCTTTGTGAAACAAAGCCTTGCATGCAATGGCAATGATGAACGAATGACAATGGCATTGAATTCCTGCATTAGGTTGTGTCAATCATGTGACTTCAACCCAACCAACTTCAATTCCGCAACAGACACATACATACTTAAGTTGGACGAATAAGTACCATGCACCTTCACACTACTAAGAGTCTCACGATATATTTTCTTCTCTAACTAAGACATATAATTGTAAGTGGGGGCAGGTAACATTCATCACCATTATGAATAGGTGCTAAGTTCTCCCTAATATCCATCTTAACCAAGTCTATCCGAGCCTTCAATCCGTCCTTAGTTTTCCCAGGGGTATTTCTTAACGTCCCAACCAAAGAATCACAGACGTTGTTCTCAATATGCATCACGTTTAGACAATGTTAAACGTTCAAATGCTCCCAGTATTGTAGTCTAAAAATAGAGCATTTCTTCCAACTACCTTCAACGGAAGCTTTTGGCACCTTTTTCTCAAAGTCACTGGGTAAATGTTTCACTTTTTCAAATACTTATGAACCATTCAATGGTACGAGTGCCATCCTCACCTCCACTTCCCCATTGAACCATTTTTTCGCCGATCACCATGGGTGCACCTCCGGAAGACACCTCCTATAACCCAGATAAACGGTCTTATAATCGTGCTTCAATTGACAAAAATAAGTATCACTCTCACACATGAGACAAGCAAGGTGACCTTTTACCGAGAACCCTGACAAATTATCATACGCGGGGATATTGTTGATAGTGCTAAATAAAAGAGATTTTAATTGGAAATATTCACCCACACTTTCATTAAGCGCTCACACCATTCTTAAATAAAGTCAGCAAATCATCCACAAGAGTAGTAAGGTAAACATCTATATCATTACCGGGTTGCTTCGGCCCTGATATCATCGTAAATAATAATACATACTTACGTTTCATTGTTAACCATGATGGGATATTGTAGATCACCACATAACAAGCTATGAAATATGAGTGCTACTCATATCACCAAACGAATTCATTCCCCCCAGTAGACAACCCTAACCTCGAATTCCAGTGTTCAGAGCCAAATTCAAGGTAAAATTCATTGAGTTTTTTTCATTGCTAGCCATCCGATGTAGTCTAATAACGTCATCGGTGGGCCAATCCCTCTTGGCATTGCCAATTCAACAATTTTGCGTCATCTTCACATAAAAATAACTTCTTCAATCGACGAATAATAGGGAGATACCACAACACTTTTGCCAGTGTTTTTTCTTCGATTCCAACACCACTTCTGCCCCCCTCCGCAATCCCACCCGTCTTCAACTTGTACCTAGACTCTCCACATACACGACGTGTATTGTGATCTTTATCAACCTCCCCCTATATATTATACAATAATTTGGGTATGCATGTATCTTTTGTAATTCTAATCCCATAGGACATAGAATTATTTTTGCGGCATACAACTTTTCAGGCATGAGATTACCTTCAGTAAGTAATCCCGTATCAATTCGAGAGTTTCATTCATCAACTTGTCAGCCTATCCAAAATTTCCCTTCAAATTCATTATCCGTAGAGTGGCACTGAAAAGGGATTGTTTTGAACCATTATACGATGGCATCTTCTTGTCATCATGTAAAGCTTGAAGTATCCCGGGTTTACCCGCAAAGCCTCTGAAAGCATCTTCCACCATTGCATCAAGTTCATCTTTGGCATCTAAATCATCTCCCACATTCTTCTCATCCACTTCAAAGTTACGAGACGTTCCCTCAACTTCCCCATGCCAAATCCAAATAGTGTAGCTAGTTTGAAACCCTATATTTATTAGATGTTCCCGCAACCTCCCTAAATATGTATCATTTTTACAATCCTTACACGGGCGTCGTGCACGGACCAAACCATTTTTAGAAGCATGTTCAAAAGCTAACGAGACAAAATATTCTACCAAGGACATATAATTGGGAGATTTCTAAGATCATTACCGATGAGTTCATATCGATCCATTTTCCTATAAGTTAATTATTACTCAATCCATGAACAACCAGTGCACATTTACATACAAGAAAAAACTAATTCAACTTATGTAATTTATAGAAATACACATTCATATATTGTGTATTTTAAAAAAATTAACCTTGTTTCAAACACCCAAGAAATGAATGGAACAAATTGAAACATACCTATACCAATGACAAATTTTGTGCTCTAATGTTGTAATTCACTTCTTCGTCTATATGGAAGAGAGGCAACAGTTTCATTTTTTTGGATTGAAAATAGATTCATTTAGGGCTTTAAAGGAAATGAGGGTTCTGAACTCATAAACCAATTTCAAAACATGTTGATCCCGTTTATGTGCTTCTGAACTCGGAACACGGATCCGATGTGAGCTACATACTAAAAAATGATGGCCGAATTGAAATCTGAACTCGGAACAACCATCTGTCCCATTGACTCGACCCAACACTATATTTACGACTACGTAACAGAGCTTCCAATTTTGGAAGATAATAGCATCAAAGGCGGTTTGGCATAACCGCATTTGATTAAGGTCAATTAAAGGAGGTAATCGAACATATTAAAGACGATTATTCAATTACCGTGTTCTATGCTAGTTAAACCGCTTTTAAATTTAACCGAACGAGCCAAAAGATGGATTCCAAGTTTGGAACATCGTTAGGAAAGTGGTTCCTCAGTTTGCTCACAAAACCGCCTTCTAATGGTGTCTTTAATGAACAACCCTCCATTAGTGAGATTGAGAATAGGAGGGCGGGGGTTTTGTGAGAAGTAGTGAGGGTAGGTGAGGTTTTGTGAGTAATTTTTAATTATTTTAATGGTATCTTCATCTTGTAGTACATTGACACAATTTAAAAGGGAAAGTGTGCAGAAATAGATGGGACAGAGGAAGTAGTATCGTAAGATTAAAAGAAGGGATATATACAAATATAACCCTATATACTTCAGTAAGTGCACATATAATCCTGAGATTATTCGAAATTCAACCAATCCTAAACTACTTTACATAAGTGCAAATATAAACTATATTCTGGCATTGACTAGACATTTCCTGAGCGAAATGCCTTTTAATCCAAAGCTGGAAATTCATTTCCCATACTACCCATTTTCTTCTTCTCCTTCATACCACTCTCACATCAACCATTGGTTACCACAACCCATCGCCCCCACCACCTCCGGCCACCACAACCTATTGCCACCACCTCTCTCGCCACAAACCACCACCTCCCCTGCACAAATCCCCATCTCCACCATTGCTCAACTCGAAACCACCACCGCCACTTAGCGTCGGCGCCACCTTGTAACTCTGATCCCCACTTCCACCACCACCTGCCCTAATTATCATCGTCTAACGTGAACCGCGATAGTTGGATACCCACAGGCTACCATCTCGTCAAGGCTCCACCTCGGGAACCACGTTCAGACCCAAACTAGATCCACCGTCGACGCTGCTGCCCGGCTTACCCCCAGCTCTGGCACCTTCAACCTTCGACTTTCGTCCTCCGTCATCGGTGTTCATCCC
>JAULKJ010289446.1:0-12409 GCA_032355405.1 Rubia balearica | reverse complement strand
TGGTTTCTTAAGTGGTTTCTTAAGGTTAGGTGGAAGAGAGAGAATGAGAAAAATAATATATTTAATTGGTAAGAAACAGGTAGCGGTTTTTACCATTGAACATGGCCTCAGCTCTGGTTTAGCACGCCACCACCATCGTTTTCCGCCACCGCCACACGCGTAAAAAGTAATTTACCCGCCTTTTCAACTACCCTTGTCCGAGCTCCTAGTTCCGCCACTATTGACAACCATAGTGCGAGTTAAAAACTCCAACAGATGTGGGATTTTCCTTGTAACTGCAGAAATCTCTAATGCATCAATCACCTACCAAACACAGCAAGCACATCAGAAAAATGTTGCTTCATGCAGTGCATTATATTATATGCATGAACATGCTATGGAATTGAGAAGCCAAACTTCGATTCATCATTCAAACAATTCCTTTTGTGTGGAAAAACAAGAGGACCCCATCCACAAGAATGTGAAATCAAATCCACTTCTTAAGGTGTTGTGGAAACAGTCATACTGCTGAACTCATATTTCCAAGAATGACCCGTGTTTTCGTTTCCTTTAATACAAGTGGAGGCTTTGTTAATGCTCTTATAACTGAAAATCATTACTTCAAAGTGTCAATGCTTACCAAAACCCTCTCGGAGCCACCTTTGCTCCTCCCTGAGCGTTGTTCTTCCCAAATGCGTCCTCTTAATTTTTATATATTTTTTAAAATTTCAGAAAAAAGAAACAAAAAAAGGAAATTTTAAATAGTATTAGAGGATGCATTTGGAGAATGCATCCTCTCAATTTTTAGTTTTAATTCTGGAAAGCAATTTTTTTTAAAAAAAAAACCTAGAGGACGTATCCTATTTTTTTCCATTCTGAAATTAAATCCTACTTAGCATCCAAGTTTTGTATCTTAACCCCCTTCCAAGAAGCACTCCGTTGTTCTCAGATCTGGGAAAACAAAAGAAACAAAGAAAGAAAAATAGAAAAAGAAAATATTTTTTGTTAGAATGTATGGAGGGTATTATTGTCTTTACTATTTTTGGATTTTTAATTTATTTAATAGAAGGGTAAAATGGTAATTTCTTTGATTTTTTTACCAATTTGACCGTTAACATTTTGGTCAACAAAATATAGGGTCATTTTTACAATTTCGACCAAAGCATAGGGTTGACAACACACTTTTCTCTTAGTATTATTTTTCGATTTGATAGATTAAATTATTGTGTTCATGACGATCACTCAATTGAATGGTAATATATTTTGTACAATCTGATTGTACCGATAATGTGTACGTGATTTCGTTTGTGTTTCTCGATTAGGAGTCTTGTTCTCGATATATGTTTTTCAAGATGTTTATAGTTTGGACAACATAAATCGGGTTTTGAATCAAGTGATACTAAAGTTGTTGAAGATCCCTGTTTGGTGTAGTAATATTGAAATGTTCCTCTCTGTCAAGTGGTCATGATGGACAATGTTGCAGTTTTTATTGGATCTCTAATAATAATAGTACAAACACAGTCTAGTTGACATGCAATTTAAAGATCCTAATATTGATTGGTTATTGCTATAGGTTAGTTAGGTTAAGTGTCAATTCTACTAATTAAAATCATTGTTGACATTTTTTTCATTTAAAAAAAACAATCACACTTCAGTGTAAGTATGCATTCCTTTCTATTTTTTAGCATTGTCACTCTTAAATTTTACATATAACTTTAAAGAGGACCATTCCAATGAATCAATTTTCCTCCTAAATAAAGGGGAAAAGGAACGGTATGGCCATCTTAATTGTTTTGGTCTTATTACACTGGCGTGATTCACGAGCTAGTTTACTTCTTCCAATTTTTTTTTAAAATATTGTCATTGCTCTCTCTATCTCAACTCAAATTTCACATGGTTCTTTTCACGTTCTCAATAAACATGTTTGATTGTAAATATATGTAACTACGTATATTAAAGGAACATAAAAATTGATATTTAAAAACTTTATTTTACAATAATCTAACGGTACATACAATAATATTATTTGTCGTTTAGGGTATACCTATTAAAATATATGGTCAAACTTTGATAACTTTAACTGAAAAAATATTATGTGAACTTTGAGTTAGTACAGAGGGAGTACTTTATTTTTTAATCGGCAAACAATTATTTTTTCAAGGATTTAAAAAGCGAATGATTAATTGTGTTTTTGAATTTATTATGACGCTTAATTAAGCACTGCAAATACAATAATCTTAACATGATTTGCTCCTCTATTTTTGCATGTTTATATAATCTATTTCACGAATAATAGAACAAATTAATCTTTTCTTGTGGGCATTTATTTGTTTCAGTAACATGGATCTGGTATGATTGAAATAGCTTTTTTGTCCAGCTAGGGATATCACTAAGTATGTCGAACCAAATTTAGCGCGAAAATTATTGCATTCGTAAAGTCAATGTCCAAGCTTTCAAACAGAAGTTTAAAAAAAAAAATCAAATCAGATAATGGTTAAATATAAAACTAACCTAAAATTAATTAAGAATACCAATTAGGTCATATTCTCTGGAGCTAATCTGATCTGATTTGATCTTATCTAATTTCAACTGATTCGAACTAAACAAAAAATAAGTGTGTTAAAAAATAGTAATGAAATGATAAATAAAGCTAAATTTTATCAAATTAAATTTTTACTGAATTGATTTGAATTGAACTGAACTGAAATGCAGATAAACTCTGGAAAACAGGGCCTTAGAACATTGAGAAAAGTGTATTTTTAACCCTATGTTTAGGTCGAAAGTGCAGAAATGACCTTGCAAAATCTAAAAGTACAAAAATAACACTGAATTTTGTTGACCAGATGTCAAGGGAAAATTGGCCAGAAATGAGTGAAATGACCATTATACCTATGAGTTTAAAATTTTAAAAGTAAAAACAGAAATGACACTAATAGCCATGAAGTCCCATCCTTATTTCTTCCCAGCCTAAACCCACCACCCTTCCTCTCTTCCCACCTAAACCCACCACCTCTCCTCTCACCGAAAAACACCACCACCACATCTCTTCTCCCCTCTCCTCCCAGAAATGCCCCGCCGACTCAGTCGATTACTTCACTGGCGCTCCAGATCGGGACAAATCACATTCTGCCACCACTATAGATTGTTATCTCCGGTTGGCTCTCGTATAGCCATCTCTGCCACCACATCCATTTGCAGGCACCTCCGCTGCTCGATTCAATTGTGTGAACGGCGACGCCACCCTCTCCGGCGCCTCCACCCTCTCCCGCCTCAGGAAATCCACCGCCACCCTCCCTCGCTACAGAGTAGAATCGCCGGGTGTGATTGTCTTTGGTAATTGAGTTTTGAGGATTTCCCATTTTTGTCTACTACAATTGCTATCGCTAGTGTAATATTAGCGGTGTTGAGCTGTGGTGGCCAGAGGATAAGCTAGGGCTTAGGGGCGGAGGAGGAGGAGGAGCTACAGTGGCAGTGTTGAGCGGTTGCGGCCAAAGGAAGAGGAAACTCAATTACGATCTCAATTACATTTCATTCGAACCCTAATTGACCCAGTTGCAATTGCATTGTATCCAGTGTTTGTGTCTTGGCATTTTATTGTTAATCATTTTGTTCGTTCTTAAATTGAAGAATAATTGTGCTTTGATTAGAACTCACTGGTTTTATTTTTTATGACTGAGAGTGGGATATACTAACTGGAAAGACCATTTTTGTTGCTATGATTTAGAGAAGAAATGTGAGTGGTAAGTTTGATGCGTTGCAGCAATTTGGGATCAGCGAGAGCAGTGAGAGGCTTGATTATGGTAAGGTGCGTGAGATGGTGGTTCTGGCACCTCGACAGATCATCGGCAGTGGCAGGCGGTTTGGTCGGACTCCGGCGGCAATGTTGAGCAGCGATGCTAGGCAGTGGATTTAGGGTGTTTGAAGTTATAGAAGAAGAAACTTAAGGGCATGATGGTCATTAGATTTTTAGTTTTAATGTTAGGGGTTTATTAGCTTTTCAATTTAGGTCAATGTCTGAATTACATTAGTCAACACCGGAATAGTGCATTATGGGTATATATGCACCATTACTCAAAATCTTATGGTTATTTATGCACTTTTAAATTTTACAGGGTCATTTTTGCACTTTCTCAATTTATATGGTTATTTTTGCACTTTTCCCTAGAACATTTTCAAAAAGCAACACTTAATTTTTCGGGAAATACACAAACATAACCCTATATAATTGAGAAGGTGCAGATATAACCCTAAGATAATTGTTAGTGCAAAAACAACCCTAACTACTTTACATAAGTGCAAATATAACCCTAAAAACTATATTCCGACATTGACCGGCCATTTCCAGCTATTGACCAATCAGAAATGACCAAAATGTCCTTTCAGCCTAATCCAAAAAATTGAAAGACAAAATGACCCTTTCTCCTTGAATAGCCACCACCTTCATCGTTGTAACCACCAAGTTATCATCTCTATTAACCCTAACATGGGCCGCTGTTTCACCTCTTTCACCGCATCCACACAAGGTTCTGAATCTCGCCGTACTTGCTGAGCTCCTCGAACAAATCCTCGTAGAAGTCCTCGAAACGGTGTTGGATTTTCTTGGGGTCGAGCGGATGGCCTTGTGGGTCAACACAGGGGGTGATTATGTCAGGGCGCTGATACATGTTGGAGAGCAACAGAGTAAGGCTAATGCTGAGCTTTGTGTGCAGTCGCGAGCAGCAGTCACCGTGGTAGCAGGCGCCAATCTTGAAGTACAAGGGGAAATTTTCCCTGTCCTTCTCCGTCCCGAATATGGATACCAAGTGCTCCGCCATGAGTCCGGGAGGCCGTGACGGGGTTCAATTGAAGCTATGGTTCTTGGTGAAATATGAATTTTGGGTTTTATGCCGGTAAAGGAGGCGGAGAAGAAGAGAAAAGGGGAAAATAAATGGAAGGAGAAAAAATTTTGGGTTGGGGGCATTAAATACATTTTCAATTTTTAAAAAAAATCAGAGGGGTAAAATAGTCTTTTCATCATTATCCGGCCTCAAATTGCCGAAAAAGATTATATTTGCACATAAATGAATTATCTAGGGTTATATTTACACTTTTAATTATAATAAAATTATATGTGCATGTTCGTAAATTATGTAGGGTTATATATGCACGTTCGCTCTAATTTTCACCTTTTAGCCAGAGTGCTAAGGGAAACAGCATAAAATTCGGAAATTGCAATTTGCAGATGCAAATTGGCCAAAGTTAATGGGGATTTTTTTAATCTTGGCAGATCATCGTGGGAAAATGCCACTACTGCCTAACCTATTTCGGCTACCAAATTTCAAATGATAGTTAAAACCCAATATACTAGTGGTACAATTATAATTTTGGCTATTGTAGGAGTATTGCTTTTATACCTGTCCATTTTTCTTTTTTTCTTTTTTTTTTTTTTGTATGCATTTATGGAAATTAGAGAACCTGTCCATTTTTCAATACTGGCTACTTTAGACTTAGATTTGTAAAAAGTACTATACAACTCATGAATTGAGTGGAAATACTAAATCGTCCTTGAATTCAATTCGCGTCGGGTAAAATAAGTCAAGTAACACAAAAATAACAAATAAAAGATTTAGTATTCTTCAAATTACAGATCTAAAATAGAAAAGATAAATACACTTCTAAGTTTCTAATCCCAACTTTAGTCTGAAAGTGCTAATATAACCCTATAAAAGAAGAGGTTAAACTAAAACTAACTTTATGACGAATTGTGCAGTTATAACTTTCTATGCTAATTCTGACGTTGACTGAAGAATTTAGGCGTTGACCAAATTTGAAAGGTCCAAAATACCCTCACCCATTAAGCTGAATTCCAAACACCCCCCCCAATTTTTTACCCAATTTGTCATATAAACCACCACCCTAAACTCTAAAGCGCCGCCATCGCCACCACCGCCCGCCGCCACCTCTCTCCCTTCCCTTCTTCTCTCCCGCCCAACCACCCCCACATCCCCCACCCGCCACCACCGCCCACCTCTCCCGACTACTATTGATACCCGCTAGAAAACTGGGCCGGGACTGAGACCAATTACACGACGGAGCTCGTCGGAAATGTCGGATTCACATGCTTTGATTGCTGTAAACCAAAAATTCAATCCACAAATATGATTTCTTTGTTTCACACTGTCGGATTCACATGTTCTTATTGCTCCGGTTGAAGAAATGGCATCTGAACTGATTCGCCGCCGGAAACCACTGCTTAGATAAACGACTGCAGATGGAAACCACAAAGAAGATGACCCAGAGAACAACGTCGTGGATAGAAGAACCCGACTGGGGATGACGCTAGAGAAGATGAAGCAGAAGAATGGTCGACGGAGATGACACTAGGAAACTGACAGTGGTAATGGAAATGCGACAACCAAAGGACTAGAGACTACAAATTTAGAAAACCACTGGAGAATAAGGCCTTGAGACGGAGGAATGTGGTGGTCGAGGAGGGTGAAGACAGAGAAACAAGAACAATAATTCGTGAACGGGTAAGAAAGAAGAAATAGAGGGCATTTTTATCATTTTGTCCTTTTATTTTTGCTTTTTATGGTCATTTAATTACATTCGGCCAAACTTCCCATTGAATATTAAAGTCAACAGCTCCCAAGCTTTGATTAGCATATACATTGGTCCAATTGATTAGCATATACATTAATAAGTTAGGGTTATTTTGCTACTTTCTCATTTTGAAGGTCATATTGACAATTTCAAGATAAAATTAGAATTAGATAAAAGTGCATATATAACCCAACCTAATTCACATAAGTGCAAATATAACCTTTTGATAATTGAAAGTGCAAATATAACCCTATATAATAAGTATAAGTTCAAATATACCTATTTCGACAGATTTAGGCCAGAATTAAGTGAAAAAACTATTTTACCTGTCTAAAAAATTTAAAAAGAGAAATGTCTATAATTCCCTGTTTTGGTTCTTTCTCATACGTTCACGCCGTTCACCACTTCACGGTGCCTGGGACTGGTGAAAGACGTCGGAGCTCCCATATACCCTAATTGACTGACGCCGCCCACCACGCAATTGGAGTATTTAGAGGGGTGCAAAATGGGATGGATGGATTTTCCCCTTTATTGTAGGATCCACCATGCACCGGCGGTGTAGTGTCAGAAAAGATCCCCCGACTCCGTCACTAGAAACTCCATGTCACAACCGGAGGAGAAGCAATTTCATAGTGTGCCATTGCAGCCCCTTTCACCGATAATCAAGGGGACTAATTAAATCTGATGCCCCTGAAGTTGATCCCAATCCGAGGTTGACCAATGATATTGCAACCCTTCTTCTCGCTCGAAATAGCCTGCCCGGAGGCACATTTGGATGGAGCTGGTGCTACGAGCTCGAAATGGCCTAGTCAGAGGCACGTTTGTGAGGCTCCAGAGGCGTTGCGAAAAGGCGTAGACCTGGAGCAGCATAGGCGGAGGAGGAGGTGGCAGAATAGTTGCGGGCAGGTCATTTTTGTCTTTTAAATTTTTTTATTTGGCTCAAGGGCATTTTGGTCATTTTCAGTTGGAAACGGTTTGTCAATGCCGGAATATAGTTTTTAAGGTTATATTTGCACTTTCATTTAGTAGTTATGGTTATTTTTGCACTAAAAATTATCTCAACATTATACGTGCATTTACTGAAATTATATAGGATTATATATGTATATATCCCTTAGAATTATATTACTCAAAATAGGATATGGATAAGAAATGAAAGTATGAGTGTGTTTTATTCAATAACTTTTTTTCGCACGGCCAACTTATTACCAAAACAACAAAATGTAGATAAAAGCGTGAATTTCAACCTTTGCCTTTTAACAGTTGATTTAAAAAATACAAACACTTGAGTGAGACGGTCTCACTCATTCTTATGATGAAACGGAGGGTCTAAAAACAATTATTTAAAGATGAGAAATGACACCGGGTACATTATATAAATTTTAAAATTTTACTTACTACTTTATCTCACCATAACTTATGGTGAGACGGTCTCATATGAGTATTTCTCTTTAAAAAATATTTCATCATTAATATCTTTCATTGAAAATAATTAAAATTTATGAAAATTTGATAATTTGAAAACATATGGTATAATGAATTTAACAATGTATCACACGATAGTATTTATACTTATAAACTAATTCAATTTTAAGGTAAAACCTAAACTTTTTAGACTAAATAAATAGTTAAATTACACATTAAAATGAGACAAACGGAGCACACAAATTCCACCGCAATTTCTTCTCCTCTCAAAATAACCATTGTTTCTTGACAATGAATTCCGCGTAGACCGTGTGGGTTACAAGGCGAACTTTCTGCATTTTGGATGGGGTGGATTAGTTTATATTCAATCTCAAGAAAATTCAATTTTTTTTCGGAACAGTCGATGCTTTTACTACTTTAAGAATTGTAAAATCGGGAGTTTGTGCTAAAATAGTCTGATGAAATTATGTGAAATCCTGCAAAATTTGATGAAATCAAGATTGTTGAATTGGTCCTGTTTTTCCTCGTAAATTGAGAGAACACATGCAGAATCTGGAATCAGGACGATTTTATACTAAAACAGTATTCCCTCCGTCCCACCTCAAACTTTCTAGTATTTCACTTTAAATTACTATTGAGTGTCCAACTTTGACCAGATTTCGAATATATGTATAAACAATAATATTATCATATATGATATGCTTGAATTCATCGTAATAAGTAGTTTCTAAATATCGACTTCTTATTTGTCGTTATTACTCGTAGTTAAACATATTAGTGGTCAAACATGTTTGTTGATAATCAAGAAAAATATTCCGTGAAAATTGAAGTGGGCGGAGGGAGTACTTTCTATAATTTTGAAATTTTCAAAGAGTGCAACTGAAAAATACAAGGGAAAAACAAGACATTAACATTAAATGAATGAAAAGACTCGTAACAGTTCTTTAATTAGGATGAATTGCAAGAAAATACCACTTCAGATTTTTAATACATTTTAAAGATTTTTTATATGGAAAGTTTTGGGAAAGACAGTCTTTCCATAAACTTATGGAAAGATGGAGTTTAATTAAAAATATAAAAGGTAAAATGTCTTAGTTGCAATATTAAAATTTTATTATACAACATGTAGTAGTTATAAAATTTATAACCCGATTCATAAAACCCGAAAATTTTATTTTAATTTCTTCTAATTTACACTTTAAACCTTAGTCTTTCCATGACTTATGAACTCATAGACTTTTAGGCTTGTTGCCATGGATAGAGACGGTGACATATGGTGCTGATTTGGGGCTACCTTTGACCCGTACCGTACTTGTTTAATTCATCATGGATCCACGTCTTTCGTCCTTTTTCTGTGTAATTTTTAGAAAACTTTTAAAATTCAAAATATAATTAGGCTTCTTAAAAAAAAAAAATATATATATATATATAATTAGGCAAAGTCTTGGAAAATTTTGTTTTTCCATAAGCATATAAAAAAATAGGGTTGAATTAGAATTATATAAAAGTAAAATATTTAGTTGCAATATTAAAAATTAATTATGGAACGTGTAGCAGTAATAAATTTATAAGTTCATGGAGTTCTACTCCACCCTTTGTAAACTCTATTGAAAATCAATGAATCAAATTCCTCATCAAAAAAATAAGTTTATGATCCGATTAATGTAACTCTAAATTTGTATCTTGATTTCTTCTAATTTGCAGTTTAAACATTGGTCTTTCCATAGCTTATGGAAATACCGTCTTTCAAGAGACGGACTCATATAATTCATTAATGAGAAAGTCTCATAAAACGGTCTTTCCATAAGATTATGGGTGTCCTTTTTACCTTAAATGTTGTAATTTTTTAAAATAAAATTTGAATATTGTAATTTAAAAGTTAAAACAAATAATAATGTGTAGTAATTGAATTTCAAAATAAAATTATATAATATAAAAAATATTTTTAAATTTATGAATTTAGTATGTAATTTAACAAATGCAGTGTATAAGGTAAAAAATACGTTGACTGTCCATAAACTTATGGACAAGCCACCTGTCAGGAGACCCACCCTTAATCAATTTGACCTTAAAAATTATTGGAATGAGATTTTTCATACTCCCTCTGGTCCCTTGTATATGACTCTCTTTGACTGTACTTTTTTCCATAGCATGTTTGACCGTCGATAAGTTTTATTGTACACAATAACGAAGATCATGTGAGATATTTTTGAATTTTTCGTAACATGTAATTCCTAAACAATGTAGTTTTTAAAAAGTAAAATTTTATAATCCGTTATAATATGCAAACATAACTTGAAAAAATGTCAAAAAAGGGGACTTAAATAAGGGACCGGAGGAAGTAATTGATCTGATCGTTAGATGGTCTAACAAGAGACCTTCTCATCTTATATAATTAATTATAATCTAAATTATAAAAGCGAGATATATCATTTTTGTTCTAACTGTTAGACGCTCTAATATGAGATATGATCCCAAATAAAAAAAGCACGTATCTTAAAAGGTCAAATTCATAAACAAGATACCACATTGTGAATTTCGATTAAAATAGATGGCATTTAACTCTTTTTCCTAAAAACTACCTCCGTTTCGTTGGATTTGGTACCATAGAGTTAGATGCTTGGATTCAGAAGAATGAAATGAGTGAATGAAATAGAATTTAAAAAGAAACAAAAGTAGAATGTGTGGATGAAATTGAAAGAATTTTGCCAAAAATAAAAGTATGTCAAATCCAACGAAAAAAGATGGAGCAGAAGAATTAGATCATCTCTAGTGCATGTATTAATTTAGTAAATGTTGATGGACATGTCACTCTATAGATCCTAACTCAAAAAATCATCTCATCCCCCGACAATCTTTAAAAAAAATCCTCCAAACCCCAATGTTGACACAAATGGTCATCAGGGGTAGGATTGTCATTTCATGTTATTTTCTTTTACTGATTCAGCCTTTTCCCTTCCTGATTAGGCGTGCCTTGCTATCCACAACCCCGGATTCAATGCTGCCTCCGTGTAACCATCTTCGTGTCCACTGATGAGTGTCTTCATCCTCGCATCTATTGGTATATTTTCCCTCATTTTCATTCGCAATTTCTTAGTTGTGGAATTGTACAGTGAAGATTGGCTTGAGATTTTTTTTCTTTCATTTCTTTACTTCCCAATTTTAGATAGGCATGCATTAATATTGTGAAATGGGTAGTCTCTATATTATTGATTGTTGGTATAGAGAGAGTTTAGTTTGAGAGTTTAGTTTTTGTTGTAATCATGGCAAGTGGAGGGCTTTTTTTCCCAGAGAAACAAACAGTGTCCAAACTGAAGGTTGAATTGTTTATGATTTTATGTTTCCAATTTTTACGATAATCTTGTATTGATTATTTTTGCTGAGATGCTATAGTCAGTAGTTAAACTTTTGGTTATTGATTAAAGTTTGTACTTTTATGGTCTTTGAGTAAGGTACAAGCCAGGGTTATAGCATAGTAGTTCTTGCTTATCAGGCAGTGAGTGATAAGTTTAGAATTCACTGTATACGAGTAGAATAGTTCTTCTCATGTTCCTGTAATGATCAATTTACTTTTTGTTATAGGTATGAACGAGATTTAACTTGTGTACCTACTGAACTGGTAATTGAAGATAAAGCAAATGCATTCGAAAAGGGGTCTTCAGACAGAGAAGAGAGCAACTTCATATCGTATCTCAAAGAATCTTAAAGGAAGTTTTTGAAAAATATGAAATCGAAGCTCAAAGAAGTCATTGCCGCAAACAAACTCTTCAAGAAGGAGAGGCTAGAAAAAATTTAAGAGAATGGTGATTCTCTTCAATGGAGGAAACATGAAAATATTGATGTTCTTCTAGATGAAGAGGAATTAAGGAGTGATATGGATCAGTTTCTTACATAAATAGCGTGGAATGACGTTGATCATGAATGGTTCCCCATTCACTACAATGTTTTATGAGGTAAGGGATATGAGGATGTCTACAAGAAGACTTTTGGAAAAAATAAGGGTTTAACTGATGGAGAAGAGAATCCAAAAAAATCAAGTCCTTTGGTTGTTTCTCTTCAATAGATGCAAAAACGTCTTGGAGCATGCTGGTATTCACATTGTCTAGAAAAAAAGGAGGTATTTATATTTGTCAGCTTAAGTTTTGCTGTTTTTTTTCTCACTATAGAACAACCATGACATCAAGGATGTCTTTCTCCCTATATAATATGTGCACCATGTTGTGCTCCCATTTTGCAAACAGAAGTCAATTTAGAAAGTTTGGTTCCTTTGTGAACCTTGACTATCAACTTTCCTTATTTTCTTTATTCTATTTGCTTAGATGTTTAGATGTGAGTTAGCAGAGATGCTAGATTGTGTATAATTCTTCTCTAATGGATACGGGATATGAACTAAAATAGCCAAGGCATATGCATATGTTAATAT
>JAULKJ010289437.1:0-12410 GCA_032355405.1 Rubia balearica | reverse complement strand
TTTACTTTCATGTTTGCATTGTTATTGATATCCCCCGAGGAAGGAAACCTAGATGTGCTTAGGGTAACAATAGTCTGAGACTGTATGGGTGTTTGCATGTGGGTTACCAATTCCACATTACAATCGATCATACACTAGTCTTAGCCCGCAAATTGGCCTATAGGGTTACGAATAGAGAGAGTGTTAGAAGAAAACTAGGGTAGCGTGATTCGCAACCCCAGAGTCATCGATAAGATGCTTCATCCCCTTTGTCTCTGTAGGCCTAGGGAGAAGCATTCGTGGAGTGCCTGTGACATAATCATACGGGGGAGATTCAGATTTGCACAGCAGGTTGGGCCATTTTTGCACTTCCCTAATTACTCAGGAGGTGTCAACGGAAGATTATATGCCCACCATACGTGACATGTATGGGAAAGTGTTAATCATCGATACCACTACATGTCATAGACACTAGAATAGGCTTGTATATCTTGAATGTGATAGAATCGAGGATAGAAACACAATGCCGATCATGTTACGAAAATACTCCCCAAATGCTAGTTTTAAATAGTTTCACTCTTTTTACTTCGCATGCTCATAATTGTTAGTACCCCCACCCGTGCCCAAAAAAATATTTTAGTAATACTCAAATTCTTAGCACGTGGTCAGATTGATGACCCGATCGTGGCAGTGTGTAGTTAACTTTTAGATTCCTATCATCTCTGTGGAAGACCCTGTTCTTGCCACTATCTATACCATAGGTAGCATAGTAGTAGGAACGGGACAAACAATTTAAATTCTTATCTTTGACAGCCTCCTCTTGGGTTTGTGAGTAGATCTCTAGTGAAAAAGAATAATTTATTAGTGGCCCAGGGAGGGGGCGGGTTAGTAATGTAGAACCCAGAGAGCATCATATGCCAGTGAGGAACACAAGAAGACTTCACAAATTCAGCAAGCGTATGAACCGAATAACTGAGCTCAGGACAGGTAATGGTAAGAAAAATGAGATGATCAACCAGACACCTATACTGCTCTGGATTATCGTAGAGTAGCCTTTCTACGCGCGCAAGATCATGTTATTGCTCCATAAAAAATTAGTTAGTTTACCAGCCAATAAACCATATCAGATAAAATGTCAAGGGAATATTTCCTTTTTGAAATAAACATCTCATCCAGTTTTCTAGCAATCTCTATACCCATGAAATAGTTAAGGGCATTTAGATCCTTCAAGTGGAAACAAGAGCTCAATTATTTCTTGAATTCAGAGATTAGAGACGAAGAACTACCAGTAATCACCAAGTCATCCACATAGACAAGTACATGCATAGAAACTGAGCCACAAAAGAAAATGAAAAAGGGAGTAATCTGCCTTACTCTGAACAAATCCAAATGTGCGTAAAGCTTGAGCTAACTTGGAAAACCAGTTGGGAGGAGTTTACCGCAAACCATAAAGAGATTTCTGAAGCTGGCAGACGAGGCTGGGCTGCGTAGGATAACGAGGATGAGGGTGAATAAAAACCTCTTCGTTAAGATCACCATGTAAAAAAGTATTATGTATGTCCATATGATGTAGTTCCCAACCACGAATAACTGCAACAGACAAAAATAAGCAAACTAAACTTATCTTCTCAACCGGAGCAAATGTCTTAGCATAATCAGTTTTCTCAATCCAATGATTACCCAGAACCACCAAAAGAGCTTTGTGACGTTCAATGGTACAATCATATTTGAACTTGGTACAATAAACCCACTTGCATCCAACTGAAGTCTTATCCAGAAGAAGAGAAGCCATAGTCCAAGTCTCATTTCTCTCAAGAAATCTCATCAGCCATAGTATCACGCCAATAAGCATGCTTTGACACCTCAGAGTAAGTTGTGGGATCTGCACTAGAAGTTATTGGACCTAAAAATCTAGAACGCACACTAAAAACTTTACCGCAATTTACATAATCATCTAAAGGATAGAGAACACCTGAGGATAGTGATGGAGCATGAGTGATCGTAAAAGTGAAGGGGGGTTAGTAGCAGTCATAGAGTAGACATAGTCATTCAGGTAAGCAGGAGGTTAACGATCCAAGAACTCTGATGAGAAGGCAGCTGATCGTCCGAGGTAGACGGCGATGGAGTGGCATCCTGTGGCAGGGCCGAGGCTACGAGAAGCGGGGATGTCACAGTAGGCATTGGTGGACTAGCCACTAAAATTGTTATTGGAAGCATAGGTGCTACATCTTGAGAAGGCGGAGATCTTCTCGGGGTTGACAGGAGGATGTCATTACTAGAAGAGAAGGGTCAGGGGCCGCCAGTGGCGGTAAGAGAGAAACTGCGACCGAGGGAGTGCCGGTGGGATCATGGACTGGTAGCAATGTGGCGGAGTTTCTAGTCCAATCCAATGGATGGGCAGGAGACAATGTTGATGTCGGGTTGTGACTATGCTGGCTACACAGTATAGATGGCACAATAAATGGAAATCGATTTTCATAAAAATCAACATCTCGACTATTGAAGAAGATGCATAATTCCAAATCAGTAAAAGCGATAGCCTTTCTTGCCAGTATGATACCTGAGAAAAATGCATCGTCTACTTCTTGGAACAAATTTGTCACAAAATCGGGGAATGTATGAGGCATAACACAAGAAACCAAAGACTCGCAAAAGCTTGTAGTTTGAAGTGCAGCCATAGAGTAACTTAAATGGTGTGCGTCCATTGATTTGCTCTGTCGGTGTTCGGTTAATCAAATATGCAACAGTGTGGAAATATTCTCCCCAAAAAATCATTTGGTATTAGCTTTAAAGTGCAAAGCACGAGCCATATTTAACAAATGAAAATGTTTGCGCTCTACACGACCATTCTGCCGTAGTGTATCAACCATAGAATTCTAAAAAATAATGCCAAATTCAGCAAAGTATGATCTCAAAGGTAGAAATTATGTACCATTGTCTGCCCGGACACGACGAATAAAGCTCTCAAATTGATTCTTATCAAAGCACAATATTTTATAAATCTCGAAGCTACATTTGACTTAGCCACTAATAAATAAACCCAAACAGCTTGGGAATAATCATCAACTATAGTTAAAATATAAAATGCATCACTAGAAGATGGTGAGCTATACAGCCCTAAAAATCACACTGTATTAATTCAAACAAAGAGCTAGCATTTGAAGAACTCAAAAGGAAAACTATATCTAGTCTATTTGGGTTCCATACAAACTATAAATGACGTCTTTTCACTTCATGGGATGGAAGCTCGTTGAAAGTTAGAGTTTGACAATTTTAAGTCAGTAGAGCCAATTAAGATGAAAAATAATTGGATATGATTGGAGAAAATAGGGAAAATAAAGATCATGAAGGTGAAGGTGTGATTGCTAGGACTGGAATTTTGAGTCAAAAAACCGATTGATTTACCTACCGAACCACATGTCATTTGTACCGAATATGTTGGTAAACGATGATGTTGTATGGTAGTACTGTACCACACATTTGTGATGGTATGGTAATAGTACAGAGAAAATATTACCATGGTATTACCGTACTAAAATAGATATCAGGTGAGACAACCCATCTTATGTGAGACAAGGGAGTTTTGTGAGACAAAATCCTAACCCTTCAAGTAAGATGATCCAAGGGCCTAAATTTAATAATTCTTAAATCTTCTAAAACTCATACCAAACTCGATACTCCTTCCTCCGACATTAACCCTCCCCACCTTCCTCCGCCGTCGGCCGCCTTCCTCCGCCACCCTCCCCGCCACTAACCCCTTCCTCCACCGCTAATATGTTTCTCTCCCTCACCTCATCCATTGCTGGAAAAAACACTAGCGGGAAGCCCCAGTTCGATCGGTCTCCTCTGATCGACATAATGAATGATTCGCCGATCGTTGGCATGGCCTTCGGAAGTCTGGGAACCCTATCATCGGCAATGTCCAAGAAGAGATTCAGTTGTCCAGGTTCGGGCGAGGCACTTCTTAGGGGCCAGGTCAAGAACTTGCTGCAGAAGGTTGAAGGTCAAGAACTTCCTGCATATAAGCACATCTATTTGCTTGAAATTCAGCCACAAATACATAGGGAAAGGGTGGTTCTATGTATTGATTCCATAAATCAATTAAACATCCTAGATCGGTCCAATTTGCTGTCCAGAATGAAGCTTTTCCATCACCTATTATGACACTAGTGTTTTCAGAAGCATTTTGGGAAAGTTGCAAAATTCTCTTCCACGCATACGAGTTTCTATGGTTCCGTGGAAGAGCCCATATGAATATTTTCCACAATGACCGCCTCATTTGCAATTTCCACCATAACTTAAGAGTAAAGGCATCTATTATGTCTCGAGCCTTCCTAGATCCTAAGCCATTCTAAAAAAGGATTTACCTAAGTTTTGCGATCACCATAAAGAGCGTGGACATGATACGAATAAATGCATTAATCTAAAAGGGGAAATCGACAGATGCGCAAAACAAGGTTTACTCCCAGACTGTGTCGAAGGTCCAAAGGGAGGAGGGTCCTAGAAAACAAAAGGAGGTCACTGAAACTATAAACCCTACCAAAAGGGATCCGATAGAGGTGACCGTGACCAACAAGGAAACAATGGGGATCAGGTTGAAAATCAGCCGAGAGAGAATGGCATACTTGACCAAAAGGATCAGGTAGACAGGAATTGAGGTGACGGGGCCAACAGGGTAATCAATTTTATTGATGGGGTGGTAAGTGACCAGTTCTCGAACACCATCATCAAAACCCAATCTCGTTATAGGCCCCCTGGAGAACCCATCCAGAAAATATTTAAACCAGATGAAGCCATAACTTTATCAAAAGCAGACCTAGTACCCAATCGAACCCCCTATATGAACCCGATGGTGATCCACGCCACAATCAAAGATTTCTATGTTAAAAAGATGATCGTAGACAATGGCAGTGAAGTAGAAGTGATGTTCGTAAATTTCTTCAATCAGCTATGACTAGGGGGTGAAAGTTTGAGGAGAACGACCTCGCACCTATCTAACTTTACTAGGAAGACAGTGCTCCATTTAGGAGTCATAAACCTCCCAGTCAAGGTAGTAGATTGTGACAAATAAGTAATTATCGAGTGCATCTTCACTGTGATCGATACTATTTCCCCCTATAATGTGATATTGGGTAGGCCCTTGATTTGTCAGGCTCAAACCATATGGTACCCATACCACTTAACGATGAAATTTCCCCATAAAGAAGGGGTAGCAGTCATCAGGGGGGATTAGTCCGCAGCTAGAAGCTGTTTGGTAATCACCCTGAAAGAAGAAAAGAATAGGGGACAGTTGCTTCAATTAATGGAGAGGCTGGACCCATGGACACTGAACCGTTAATTGTTCAATTGCAGGGAACGGTGGCTGTAGGAAAAAGATACCACCTGTAACGAGATAAAAACTTAAGGATCTCATCGACAACCATGCAGATGTATTTTCATGGGGTACGACCGATCTCACAGGAGTGCCTAAGAAATTGAAGGTTCATAGGCTGAACGTTGATTTCTCCCAAAAATGTGCCAGGCAGAAGAGAGGGCCCCTAAAAGAGCTGAGGCCATAAAGGAGGAAGTCCAGAAACTTCTGAAAGTGGAGGTTATCGAAGAGGTGTTCTACCCAGAATGGCTAGCAAATCCTATTATGGTTCCTAAGCATGACGGAACTTGGTGGATGTGCATAGTCTTTACTGATTTGAACAAAAGTTATCCAGAAGACAGCTACCCCCTGCCCTCCATAGACATGCTATTTGAAGCCATAGAAAGATCTGAAGTCCAAGCCTTCTTCGATGCCCCATAAAGGATATCACTAGATACTTATGGCAAAGAAGGATATGCAAAAAATGTCGATCATCATAGACATGGGGACATTTTTTATAAGAAGATGTCATTCGCTTAAAAAATTAAGGGGCAACCTACCAAAGGTTGGTCGACAAGCTCTTCAAAAAGAATATAGGTAGAAATATTGAAATATGCGTGGATGATATGGTAGTCAGAAGTAGGTAATACGATTAATTTTTACTAGAACTCAGAGAAACCTTCTGAAGACTTCAAAGCGTAAACCTTCGGAGTGGGGGCAGGAAATTTCTTAGGTTTCATGATCTTGGAATGGGGGATCGACGTAAACCCGAAGAAGGTTGAGATTTTGATAAGCTTGAAGCCCCCTCGAACTGTCAAGGATGTCTAGTGGCTTATGGGATCACTGGCTGCACTCAGTCGATACCTCTCTAAAGGTGCTGAAAAACACCTTCCATTCTTCGAGGTGCTTCGAAGGGCCAACAAATTTGAATGGATGTAGGAGTGTGATCAAGATTTTGGAGATTTAAAAGAATACTTGCAAAGCTTGACCACACTCATGAAGTCGATGATGGGGAATATTTGCACTTATACATCTAGGTCTCTCCCTTGGCAATAAGTGCGGTCCTGGTAAAAGAAATGGAGAAAATGTAGCACCCTATTTACTTTGTGAGTAGAGCATAACATGGCCCTGAAATACGAAACACTATACTCGAAAACTAATATTAGCCCTGGTCCACGCTGAAAGATGCCTTCGGGCGTATTTTCAAAGCCATAAAATCATCATCCTCACAAGTCACCCAATTAGATAGGTTCTCCTCAAACCAGAGGCATCGGGGCGAATGATGAATTGGGTAATTGAACTCGATGAACATGATATCCAGTTCCACCCAAGAACAACCATCAAGGGTCGGGCCTGGCATATTTCATCGTTGAAACTACAGAGATGGTTTTGATTGAGGATGACAGGGAGTTCGAGGAAATGTGGTAGCCATATGTTGATGGGTCTTCCCACTCAAGAGGGATTGGGGTAGGTTTCCTGCTCACGAGCCCCGACAAAAAAGATTATCTCTACACTCTACATTTTGACTTCAAGGCCACGAATAACGAAGAAGAATGTGAGACATTAATCACTGGGCTTCGACTTGCTAAATACTTAGGAGTTCAAAGTCTAGAAATTTATAGCGATTCCCAAATTGTGGTCCAGTAAGTCAAGGGGGAATATGAGGCTAAGGAAAGAATCTTGCAACGTTATTTAGAGGTGGTTAAGCCTATCCTTCAACATTTCCACCATTACACCCTGAGTTAAGTCCCTCGAGAAAAGAACAAAAAGTATGATGCTTTAAGCAAACTAGCTTCATCAGAATTAGACTTGCAGTCACGGGGCGCTTGATGGTGGAAACCGTGAGCAAAAAAATCTTCAAAGAAGAAACAATATTAATGATGGTGGAAGAAGAAAGTTCATCGATAACACCAATCTTGAGCTACCTTCGAGATGGTACCTTTCCGGAAGGAGCCATCAAGGCGAGAAAGGTTAGACTGAAAGCTCCAAAGTATGTAATCCACAAAGATGTGCTCTATAGACAAGGTTACATGCAGCCACTTCTTCAATGTGTTGCCCCCCATAAAGCTGGCTACTTAATCTGCGAGACCCACAAGGGAGCATACAGGAGTCACCAGGGACGCGATCGATTGTTAAAAAACTCCTTCTAATGGGGTATTACTGACCCAAAATGTTTGATGAAGTTAACAAGAACATCTAGTCTTGCTATTAATGCCAGTGGCATGCACCAATCACCCATGTGCCCCAAGAAGAAATGATGAATATAAATAGTTCATGGCCATTTAAAAATAAGGAATCGACATCGTAGGCCCCTTCCTAGAAACTCCAGGTCATTTTTGATACATGATCATGGCTGTAGATTACTTCACGGAGTAGGTCGAGGCCGAAGCCCTAACTGGAATAAAAGGGAGGACGGAGATTAGGTTTTTCTGGAAAAACATCATTTGTCATTTTGGGATCCCTCGAACCATTATAATTGACAATGGAACCCAGTTCATTAGTGACCCGTTCAAAAGCTAGTGTAAGGAATACAAGATCTTCCAGAAGGTCACCAGTGTGTACCACCCCCAAGCCAATGGCAAGTTAAGGTTATGAACCGGACCATAGTCAATGGCATCAGGTCGAGGCTCGAAGGAGCTGGAGGAAGTTGGATCAACAAATTTCCCAGTGTCCTTTGGTCATATCAAATGACAAAATCCTCTTCGATGGGTGAAACTCCGTATAGGCTGGTCTACGGATCGGAAGAGGTAATTCCCGCTGAGATAAAGTTTCCTACCTTTCGAAGGTTTGCCGTAAGCAACGAAAACCAGGAGGTCAATAACAAGCAACACCGATTGGACTAGACCTTCTCGAGGAAAAAAAAGAAAGGTTCTCCCTCCACGAAGCCAAGGTACAGGAAAAAAAATCAAACGGTATCATGACCGGGGGGTTTGAAAAATCTGGTTCTCCCCAAGAGACCTCGTAATGAGAAAAAGAACTAGAAGGAAAACTGGCAGTAAACTAGGAATAACCCTACCAAGTCATCGAAGTGTACCCGGGAGGCAGCTATGTCCTGGAAACATCCCAAGAAGATTCGATTCCTCAAATATGGAATGTCTCGAAATTTAGGAGGTTTTACTCTCCTAAATCTCAGTAGATTTGGTAAGGCCAGGGAGTAGTTCACCCGAAAATAGCTATGGGCCAAAGAACACCTTCGATGAAAATACTTCCTGTAAGTCGATGAAGGTTCCCAGTTTCTATTACCTATCTATCAAAGTGTGTTTCTTTGAATTATTCCAACCTTCGGCTAAGTACTAGAACACGTAAAAATTCGAGGAAGTGTCTATCTCTCGCTCTCCTGAACAAGGAGTGTCAAGAACTCAAAAGGCCTTCTTGACTTATCAAGAATTTAGGGCCAAAATCCCCTTCTAATATATGAGCGTTCAAGGGACGAAAGCCCTTGAGGAATTTTTGAGGTTGAAATCCCTTTCGAATATATAAGTATCCAAGGGACGAAACCCTTGTGAAACGCTTGGGGTAGAAATCCCCTTCGAATATATGACAGTCCAAGGGATTAAAACCCTTGACAAACACTCGGGGTCAAAATCCCCTTCGAATATTTAGGTGTCCAAGGGATGAAACCCCTTGACAAATGCTCGGGGTCAAAATTTCCTTTGAATATTTAGGCGTCCAAGGGATGAAAACCCTTAACAAATGCTCGGGGTTGAATTCCCCTTCGGATATATGAGCGTCCAAGGGGAAAAACCCTTGACAAATGCTGAAGGTCAAAATCCCCTTTGTATAAAATACCTGGAATAAAGATACAGGTAGGAGACTTAAATGTTGTTTTTATTCAAACCTACGAAAGGATATAAACGGCTTACAATTAAGGGAGTAGAACCCCCATATACATCAGATAAATAATACATCATTACAGTATAACAAACAAGAGTATTTACTAAAGGTAGAATAGATCCTCCAAATGGATGGAGGGGTTCTCCATGACCTCGGACTTGACAGGGGCTATAGCCATCTAGAAATCCTTCATTAGATTTGTGCCTCCCCATATGGATCGGCCGTCCCTTGTATCTGAGATGAGCTTGATGGTTCGAAGGCCTAATTTCTAGGCCTCCAAGAAAGGGAAATGTCTTTGGGATCTTTATCCTCCTCAGCTATCTCAATTGCTCTGCTGGAGGAGTCCCCTTGTATAATGGTTGGGGCATCACCACGGCTAAATTTGTTTGATGGGGCTCTCTCCGAGCTGGTGTGGGTCTCGCACGATCTGAGGGGGCTCATATCCCTTGTGAAGAGCTGGATAGCTGAGTGGAGGGCCCGGAGGATGACCCACCCCCTTTCTGGTCTACATGTGGACCCAAGCGAGAGAATAAAAAATAGCTCCTGGTATGAGGTCCAAAAGAACACGTACATTGGGAGCACGAAGCATCACTTTTCTTATTTCCCTTGGATTTATTTTTCATAGGGCCTTGAGAACTTGAGGCCCCCTGCTTTTACCCCTTGTATCCTTCAGTATCATCATAAGCTTCGCCGTACTTAGGGTGCTCTTCAAGCTCCTTACGCTAAATGATGTCCATAGTTTCTTGAAGGTACAACTCAAGTTTATCAATAAGGGTAGGTACCACCATTCTGAGTCGAAGACAGTAGGCTTGAATGCTATCTTCAAATGCCTTGAAAGTGATCTAATGCTCCTTGGCATCCTCTTCGAGTCGATCCCGTTCTTGATAAGTAACTAAGCACAGCTGCTTTGTTTGGCTAACCGAACTCTCTAAATCTTCAACCCGAGCTTGAAGCTCCTGGCTTATCCTTTTCCAACCGTTGAGCTTGGAGGTGGTCTCCCGAATGATATCCCAAAGAGCCTTGGCATCTACTAGATATTTTTGGGCTTCGAGATGATAATGGGCCATAATCGACTAGGTGCTCGAAGTGTACCCAGCTGAAATAAATGCCTTAGCTCCATTCAAACATTCTTGAGTCGAGCTAAACCCTACAACGGTGGTCATCTCGACAAGAAGTTGGCTGTGTCAATGGAGGAGAAACTTGTGGTCGTCAGCTAGCCCATCCAAGGCAGCTGCTAAGAGATCTCTCTCCTCTCTTAAACAACTTAGCTCGTTGAGCAGACCCTTTTGGGTCTCGTGTCGGCCACCTATCCACAAGGCCAACTATCCCTTACATAATTCAGCTCACCAGACAGACCCTGATTTTTGTACCGGCCACTCCGCCATGATGCCAACTCTTCCATAACAGCTTAGAGTTCTCTTCCAAGTGGAGAAACCGATACCAATACCGCCCAGGGGTTATTCGATGGTCACATGCCTACTATTCATCACTTGAAAGAAGAAGTCGAAGAGGGACCCCCTCAGAGCATAGGGGGGTAGTAAGGAAACAAGGATAATTTCTACAAAATTTAAAATATACAAGTAAGTAAAAACACCTAAGTGAGAGAAAATTCCATTAATCATAGGTTAGAAAAGTAGGAGGTACAAAAATATATAGAACAACTAAAATTCATACATTTCCTTCTACGTTACATCTCGATTGATCTGGATGAGGGGTGCTTGAAGTAAAGGACTTGGGCCTGGTCTTCAGCCAAATTAGAGGATTATGCTCTTTCCACTCCCCGTTCTCATCCACGTTGAGATCATGGACCTCCTCTGCGGTGAAGAACCTGCTGGAGGCTTTAAAGTGTTCGAGGAAGGGGAACTTGATGCCACCATCTTGGATGGACTTCCACCAAAGGTGATCGAGCTGTGAGAACCGGATGTCGTTCTTGTGTACCTCCAACATAGTGGCATACTCCGCAAGAATATCCGTGCTCATAGAAGTGGAAATGACGTTATTAGGGTCCCATATAGGGAGGAGAATAACTCCCGGAACTCTCGAAACCCCTGGGTCTTCACCAGTTTGTTGATGTAAGCCTCGAAAAGGGAGGTATGCGGCTCAGCGAAACAAAGACCCTTTAACCGGGCATTCTCACTGAACAAGACCTCAACGAACTCTTTGGCCTCTTGGAACTTTTTCTTAAGCCCCTCTGATTCTACCAGCTTTTCTCGAATCTCTTTCAACTCCTTCTGGTGCTCGGAGTTAACACTCTCTAGCTTCTCCAAATCTTCATGGCCTTGCCAGCATTAGCAACGAATCTTTAGCCAAGCAGGCCTTCGCCAAGAAATCCTAAAGTATAGAGATGAGAGTACCCACGGTGGTCGCAACCCCAAGAAACTCAGCGAGGGAGGGCTCCACCGAGCCCAATGAGATGGGGCCAGCCTCTCCCGAGGTAAGATCAACCCGGGAGTCAGCTAGAAACTCAAACTGATACCCATCATCTATTTTTTATCCCTAGGGGCTAAGGCCTCCGCTCGAAGAACCCTCGCGGTCCCTCCTGTTGTTGGTCGAAAGAGGGCTCCTAAGAAGCTCTTCAAAAGGAACCACTTCCTCGTCACATTTAACATCAATGAACTCGCCGCAGAAGCCCACTAAAACAAAAGGGAGGGTAATACGTCCATTTTATACCATGATTTTGTGACCCTTTATACTCATTTTGGTATGCTTTTATACTTTGGATGCTTCATTTTAACTTGAAATTCTATTACTAGAGTTAAGAGCAACTTTATCGCTCTTATCACTTTTAATACGAATTTTGTGAGACGAGGTAATCGTTGGAAGATTTGAAGACCATGAAGACTCCATTTTGAAGACAATGAAGAATTTGAAGACCTAAAGAAGAGAAGAGCAGACTAATATACTTAGACCAAAAAGAACTAAATTTGTGAGGGTGGAGTACTCTGGCCGTCGCGGGCAGCGACGGTCCTCGGCCCAGACTTACTTTTTGTACTATAAATACTCACTACTTTTCTCTTTCTTCCTCAACTTTTCTCTCCCGATTCTGAACTGTAAAACCCTAGTTTTTCCATATTCTTCATCTTAGTTTTATCTTGAATTCATGTTTGATTTGCTTTTGTTAATTAGTATGGGCTCTAGTAGCTAAACATAACATTGGGAGCAATTGATTTAGGCTTCCAAGCCCATGTCTTGAGATCTATATGTAAGCTATTTAGTGCTTTGCTATTGTGTATTTATTGTGCTTGAA
>JAULKJ010289430.1:0-12410 GCA_032355405.1 Rubia balearica | reverse complement strand
GTTTGGGTTTTTCCTTGTTTAATTATGCTAGACCGAGGCCTAAAAGGTGATTTGTTTAGATTCAGATTACTACTGTTCACTCTTTGTTTGAACTACTTTTATGTTCTGTATTTGTACGGCAAACTGTTTAGGTTTTTCCTTGTTTAATGCTGCTAGCCAGAGGTACAAAAGGCTCTTTATTTAGATTCCTCCTTCCTTTGTTTGATTTACCACTTTAGGGGGTTTTACTTTACAATTTGATGCGGGAGCTATTCTATGCTACATTTTTCAGCCCGGTATATTGAATTCTCATGCTCTTTTTCACTTGCTGTTTTGAGTTCTAGATGTGACTATCTCAGCTTTGTTTAGATCACAGTTCTGCTAGGTTATTTATTTAGATTCCCTCTTTCTTTGTTTGATCTAGCAGTTTTAGGTTTCTTATTTTAAGGTTTGATGAGGGAGCTGTTCTGTGGTAGATTTTTCATAGCGATGTATTGAATTCTCATGCTATTTTCCACTTGCTGTTAGGAAATATGTAATTTTTCCTAAACATAAATCAAAGCAATGTTTAGTTTTACACAAAGTGTTGTTTTAAATCGACTAACCGAGGTCATTTATAATCAAAGCAATGTTTAGGTTAGGAGTTTCCATTTCTTTATTTTTCCTGCTGTTTCTTTACTGACTGTTGTGTTTTACTTGTGCTTGTACTTGCCCTTTGTTCCTATATTTTCGCTATTTTTATGCTACTTTGGTATAATGAGGGAGAATTGAGAGAACAATAATTTGCTCTTTCCTTTTCTGCAGATTTCTTTTCCATTCCTAATTTACCTCTTTAGTTTTTCATTTATTTGATGCTATGAAAATTCCCTCCATTTGTTGTTCAGCATAAAACCGTTTTCTCTCCTGAATTTAAATTTTAAGGATATGATTGACCTTGAGTTTCATGTTGCTATTTTTCTTTTCCCAGGTTGGAGAAAGATAGTGCTTAATCACGTAAGCTCTTACATGTAGCACTTGACAGGGTTGATGAAAATATATCTTTACAATATCATGTCAAGATAAAGTTCAGGATATTAGTATTGTTTGTGGCTTGTTTAACTTTATTTCTACTGGATGCTTTACCAAATTGATGTTAGTTTTTTAGAGTTATTGATGGAGTAAATTTTGCTCTTTGAGGCGGGAAAATTTGCCTAATTTCCTGTCCAACCAACACATTGTTCCTCCTCCTTGCTTCCTCTCGCTGCTTTCCTCTTCCCCATTCCCAGTTACCGGTAGCCCATAGACGGTAGCCCAAGAGCCGGTCATCTTCTCCTTATGCCGCCTCCCCAAATCCCTTTGCTCCTTCCCCAATTGGCAAACTTCCCACCGGCTGCTACAAGTAAACAATCACTCGCCAGTATTCGGTCATCTTCAACTTGTAAGGTCTTCATTTGCGGCTTTACTTTACTTCCCTTTTCGTTTCTTTCTTCTCGGTTTCTGCTGTTCTTTATATATTTATATAGAGTAGATATAGTGATTGTTAGTTCATAGATTTATTCTACTTTATGTTTCCTGTCGACGTCTGCAGGTAAATGTGTTAATTCCATCCTATCAGCCGCTTGTTACCTGTTTGATATTTGTACCCAGCGATAAATTTTTGTGGGTTTTTCACATATGCCGTTCCTGATTTTAGCATCTTTGTTACATTGGTATACTCTATGTTATGCCTTTCAGTTTCTCCGCAAAAACAACTTTCTCAACTTTTCTTTTCTATACCTGATGTTTGGCCTTCAGTTTGTTTACCTCTGCATAGGTGAATTTATGGGGTGTCCTTTTACTTTTGTATAGCTGAAATTAGGGGTTTTAGTTTCTTCACGAAAATATAGTTGATGATTGTGTTTTCACCTGTTTGTGCTTTTGAAATTAGGTGCTTTACCTGGATAAGTTTTTGTTGGATTTTGAGAAACAATGGACTGTGGTCGATGCAATCTATTCGTGTTAAGCATATTTTTTCTTCTTGTTTTTTTTGTTTCTCTAAGTGGTGTGGTTGTTGCTCTGTGTTTCAGAGTGAGCTTGTGCCGGTGTTTGTCTTGGCGTATACTTATAATCCTCTAATTTTGAACATTTTAGTTGTTGTGACTTTGCAAGCTGCATATGGAAGAGTTTTTCGGTTCTTAGTAAGTTAATTGTTTAAACTGAACATTAAAATTGAAAATGCCATCAAATTGATACAAACTTTAGTTGCAATATTTTTAGTTGGACTTACTGATAAGATATGGCTGCATGTGAACAAGTTTTGAAACTTCAGAAGACAATATCATCCATGTACCGAAGCGCATTGACTGGTATACTTCAATCTTCCTCAGGTTCAAAAAGCACTTCATGTTACAACCGTGGAAATTCACCTAAATGGCCAACTTGCAGGTACTTCTAAAGTTTATGATGTTTTTTTTTGCACAACATAGTAATCACTTAAAGAGCTGCAATTAAAAAAAAATCATTTAGGTTATTGCCTTCAAGCATCTTGCACAGTATATTAAGATTCTGGAATTTCTTCATTCTTTTACAGATCGGAACTTGTTATTCTATACTTTGGGTTTTATTTTTCAGTAAATTAATATATAACTATATAAATGCATTGATATCCCATGATGTAAGAATCTAAATTTAAGTGACATCTTTCAATTACTATAGAAGCTACGCTCGTTAGTATTCTTCTCGTATCTTCTGAGTCAGAAGGATTAGGAGCTCTTTAAATTTGGGTTTGAAATGTTTTAACCTGCCATAAATGCTTTTAAGCATCGATAATATTGAAGATCTATTCCGGTTCTCCTTCTTATGTGTTTATCTCATTGTCGGTTTTGATTAGGTCGGGATAAATTTAAAGTCTGGCCCCCCGGAATAAATGGTAAGTGGTGTTGGTTGATTCTTGTCTGATGTATTGTTTAAGGTTTTGCCATTTGAGGTAGACTTCACTTTGTGAGTCATTAAATTTTGCATGTTGGGTTTTGAAAGGGTGATGATGTAACTTTATCAATTCAAGAGATGCAGTTAGATGAATTTCTTAGATTCCTAGATCGAATAATTTTATATAATCTGTAAAATCTTGAGTATCATTTATGCTAGCTCCATATTCTCCGACCGAGTTTTTAATTGGATTAGTTTCTCACAAGGTAATGTGTTACATTTCTAAAGTGATGAAAACTCTGCAAATTTTATATTTTACTGAAATCTGGCAATTGCAGCTTTAATGTAGTGCCACTATAGTATTAATTTTCCACTGCTGTATCCTGATGCTAGCAAGACTAAGTAGATTCTCACAAGGTAGTGCAATTTCAATGCAGGAATCGAGTTTATAGGAGGAGCAGAGCGTCAGCTAAGAGCTGCTTCACAAAAGGTTGATGGAGGTGGGCATGATGTACCGCCGCCTAAATTATTTTTCAGAGGATCTGTACCATTTAATCAATAAGGCCTTGGCCATCAAGAAGCATCTGGAGAGGAAGAAGGATAAGGTCAGTTTCATTTTCATTGTACAGTCATATATTTCTTTTTCATTGACCCAATCACTAGCCGGGGAGCTTGGTAAGTTGACCATTTGCATGAAAAAGGCTGATACAAAACTTGGTAGGGTGGTGATGCTTATGCTCGATGAGCAGGACATTGAAAGTGCTATCCTTCGGAAAGAAGCTGGTGAGCTCTTTAATGATACTGATGCTGGTGTTAGGAAACTTACTCAAGGTTATTACCATGATATCCACATAAAGTTACTCAAGGTCTTTATCTTCCAGTTCATGCTTTGATGGTCACTCATATTCTTAACTCACATTTGTTTTAATCAATTTTGCAATCCTGCTGTCTGTTTTTGAACATGTTTTACTGAACCAAATGTGCTTAAATGTTTTTGAAAATGTTACAATGAACATGTTTTACTTGATTTTGTCTATTTTGCTCATCTATGCTTAACTTGGTTTCCGTTCAGTGTCAACATTTCTGATTTAGGCTCTTTTGATGACCGATATACATAGAGCTTCAAGAAATGGCAAGATCACAAATTTCGCGTTTTTTTTCCGAACGGTCTTGTATATGTCTCAATTCCTAATGAATTAACGCTTCCTTCAAATTGACGTCTTAATGGTTTTGTTCGTGCAAGATTTAAGAAGAGAGACCTTAGTCATCGATCTTGGATCAAGTTCAATTAGAATGGGGATTCAAAGACACTTGAGCTGGAGGAAAATACTATGATGATGCATTGTTCCTTACCAGCAAGGCATCTTTGCCTTTTGGATCCAATGTTCATCTATCCGTCCTGTATTTTTGGTCAAGAAAAGGCTATCATAGTTAGCCTTGAACAGTTTCAGCATATAATCACTGCTGATGAGGTTTTACTTATGAACTCCTTGGATGCCTCTGTTGTTTATTATAAATCAGAATTGTGCAAACACTTGCAGGAAAATCAAGATAAATCTGGTATGTTTCTTTGATTCGACTATTGTTTTACGCATGCACTTGAATCCATTTAACCGTTTGTAACTTTTCTGTTCACATCTCAACTTCGTTAGCTTAAACTTTGGCAGGTAATTTACACACAGTGCTTAGTGGTTTGATTAAGATAATCTACCTTCCTATCCCAAAGTCTACGGTAAAACTTAAAGACCTAACTAAACATGAAAAAAACACTTTGGGAAGAAACCGGTGACTTCATTCTCATGCAACATTTTATCCCTTTCGAGTTTTATTAGTGTTCCATTTTATTTTTTGCACATCTTTGAATCATTTAATTTTCACGGTTTTCTTTGAACTTCTGTGGCATGTTTCCCTTGCAAAAATTTAAGTGTTCAGAATTATTGCATCACTGCATATTCCTGGGAAGGCAAGGACCAGAATGGTTGATGCCCTAATGTTAGACGATTTTTATGTTCTATGTGCTATGCAGAGTCACTGAATTAAATCACAAAATCAGTCTAAACCTCTCTTTTTTTCTGACCGTGTTCATGAGGAAGAAACCTGGAATTTCAACATATCTGTTGTTTGCTGCTGATAACCATACTTCCAAATTGCAGAGCGTAGCAATACAGTTTGTAGCATAAAAGTCAAATGGGAAAGACACAACAACATTTTTGTACCGGATGATTCACTTTTGCACAGGAAGAGTTTTCTACTTTTCTCTCCTCGTACACCTACCGCCGCCTTCGGTCTCCCCCTACATCCTCTCCTCCGCTACTTTCTTGTTCATTTCTTGACTCAAAGATGCTCCGCCGACCTTACACAACGACTGCGTGTTCTTCTCTTACTGCTACATGGCGCCTGCCTGATTGTCACCTTCCTCACTCGTCGCCTTCGCGCTCCTCTCCTTCCTATCTGCGGTTCTATTTAAGGTAACTCCATCTTTATCTTCATATTCTACCGTTACACTTCTTCATTTATCTTTTTCCGAATCATGTACGGCCAAAGTAAAGGGTTCTGATTAATCTATCTTCTTTGTTACCTGTGTTAGTAATTGTTGTGTTTTACCTCTGGCGGTAATTGTTTTGTTCCACCCTCCCCACTTGTAAAAGGCCTTCCAGTTTTTCCAGTTATGCGACAAAATTTTGGGAGTTTTGGTTTGGTGCTTCTCATATCAGGGGTTTTGAGACACAATTTTGGGGAACCTGATTTATTGTTTTAAAATCAGGGGCTTCCATTTTTTTTACTTGTATGACAGAATTCAACAGTTTTGGTTTGCTCAACCGAAATTAGGGCCATTATTTGTGCACCGTTTATTTTTTGTTTCAGCATTTATATTTACTGACACTAATCTTAGGAAGATTTCTTCTTTTGTTATCTCTACTGATATCTGGCCTTGAGGTGAGCCAAGCATATTCAGTCACACAGCTGCCATATTTGGGCCCATTTATTGGTTTTCCTACATAACCTTCAACCTTGTCTTGTCAGTGTTTACATTCGATGTTTTCTGAAATATACAAGGTACATAAGATTCAGCTATTTATGATTATTTCGAGTTACTATACAATATAGAGCTTTATATGATGTGCTTTAAATTGATGGAAATCTGCAATTTGCTATTGTGGTTTCGAGCTTTATATGCTGCATTTCAAATTGACAGCAATCTGCAATCTGCTACTGTGGTTTCTTCTAACAAGTATTAAAAAAATGATGTCCTTGTTCTTTCTTCAATGCTAGACATTTTAAGTTATATGGCCATTTTTTCAGTTTACTGACAGCTTTATATGCTCTACTTCAAATTGATGGCAATCTGGACCTGATTTATTGCTTTCAAATATGGGGCTTCCATTTTCTTTAGAAGGCACATAAGATGCAGCTGTTAATGTGATTTATACTTAAAGAGTTAAATAGATGGTGAATGGTTCATTCATAATGATTTGAGTAATGCTATGTTGAATGAGATACCAATTTATTGATGCTTATGTTTAGATTCCAATATGGTCCAGTTTTTTTAAATGCATCACAGTGTTAGTCCCTCACCAATTTATTGATGCTTTTGTTTAGATTCCAGTATGGTCCAATTTTCATAAATGCATCACAGTGTCAGTCTCTCATGTGGTATCTATGCATATATGATGTTACGTTATATGCAGCTATATGTAGTAAAGGAGCATGCTGTCGGGATAAGATCATATAGCTGACCCTAAGTAGTGGGGTAAAAGCTTAGTTGATACTATTGTAGAATGTTGTATGAGCCTTATTCCCGTTCTAATACGTATCTTCGTCTTGCTCTGTGGTGGGATAAAGGCTTATCCTGTGCTGTTGAAGAGCGTTGAAGGAGACTAATTTCCCTTCTAATACATACCTTCACCCTGCTCAGTATAGCCATATGATGAGATATTCTGGACAGTTAGTAGGAAGGCTGTCATTAATTGTATGTAATGTCGAATTGTTGTGGTTGTTTACTACTCAAAAACAACCGAAGATGCCCTGAACTTGTTCTTTCTTCAATGCTAGCCTAGACATTCTTAAGTTACATGGACATTTAGTTCAGTTTGCTGATTCATACAGATTTAAAAAGATGCAGCTAATTGAGTACTATGAATTCTTAGGAAAAATGTTAGGGATCACATCAGAGTTCAAGAAACACTTTTTTTGTTCCTCCAATTTTTACGCCACGTCGCCACAATATATCTTCTCTTACACAATTTCCCTATGCTGAAGTAGTTGTGCAGTACTATTTTTATTCAATTTTTGTGCAGAGTAACTATACATAAGCTTGAATATGTTTGTTTCCATCTTGTGATGGCAATTACCATGAACAATTGTTATTCCTCTTTATTTTGAATGCAAACCTTTTCAGCTACCTCCGCATGTATCATTAAAGGTTACACAATGTAGTGATGCCTTCCTTTTCTCACAGTTCCGCATCTGAATTGACATTAATAAAAAGGGATCTTCTTTAATATAGGTCTGCCATTATATTTCCCTGTGAAGAAGTTTCCCTTCTGCAGCCTACTACTTTACTTCCTGTTTGACTGATTCGTTTACTATCATGTTTGATGATCCATTTTTACTGACTTGGTGAATCTTATTCAGTTAGTAAATGGAGTTTATTACCTGATTGATTTTATATCTCGACGCGTAGACAATCACAGCTTCCTTAATTAACAGCTTCGGCTGGAAGCCTCAAATAGCAGGCTTAGAATTTCAGAACATCTGCTGCATTCATTAAGTATCCCTGCTTGAGGGAGTCACGTTTAGATTTTCATCCTCTTTATCTACATGATTTTCATTCTTGTAACGTGGAGAGGGAACTCACATCTGTAGTTAAGCTTCAATTATTATCCCTGAATTTTTAACTCGGTGTCAAAACTTGCGTCTGCTTATGGTAAAAACCTTTATCGGAAATTCCATTTAGTTTTTCGTAGAATTACTGATTACTTATGGTAAAATCTTTGGTCTGTTGTTTCTTTCAGCCTTGCATCATAAGTGTTTGACAACTGGTCTAACACCACTGGAAATACCGAAAAAAACATGCATTATTGAAGCTGCCGACAAGTAGGACTACATTACTACTTTTAGATATTGCCATTTTTTACACTCTTCGCTACTTTTGCTACCGATTATCCTCTCTATTTTCAACGAAAATACTGTTTCACAGCAATTCTGTTACTGAATTCATATTGTTCAGCATACGATTTGTTCTAATACGTTACGTACCCCTATTCTAATGTCAGTCGCTATGCACGGAGATCCTATTCGCTGTGGTTGACTACCGAAAAGGTACGATCTCTAAAACCAACCTCATAATAAATTACTATCTTCGTTCTTCGGTAATGCACAATTTCTTCATAGCCTGCACATGTTCTCCCAATTGTATTTCCAAAGTTTGTCTTAGTTTCTCTTCTGATTTACATTTATTTATACATCAAATCTATTCGCATATATTTTACTACCAAGTCTTTGTTGGTTAATAAATTCCCAAACAGAATGCCAAGAAAGAAGCCTGCACCATACATAGAAGAAGAAAATATTAGAGATGCCCCTACATTTTCAAAAAGAAAATACCCATCAATAAGCAATGATGAACGTAATAAACATAATATAGTTGGTAAAAGCAAAATCATGATGCCTACCCAAACTGAACCCAAAAGGTAACCTTCTAAACCTGACCCCTTACGGTGTATAATAGACAGACCTGAGTTATTATCTGATGTAGAAAATTGTAAGTTTTGTAATGCTAAACGTGTATATTTGGAACCCCCTTCGTTTTGTTGTTCATTTGGGGACTTCTCTTCCCCTAATAGCGGGTGTTCTTTATCAGATGGTTCTAATTGGTCCATAAAATGATAAAGTTGACCCTGTACTCGAAATGTATATACACCAGCATTTCTTTTCGCTAAGTTTGCATCAGAATGTACACCAATCGAAGTAAATGCAAACATGTTGTTATAGCTTCGTATACAATTACGGAATTCTTTTTCTTCTTCATTGTTAGCAACGAACATTTGTACAACTTTTAAAGGCATATTTGTTTCAACTAACTTCCTTTTCAATGATTTTAAGGATGTGTTACAATAAATATTCATTTGTTCTTAGTATTTCTGTATCAAATATGGTAAATTTCGGTGACTGTCTTCCATATTTAACTTTCAGTTGAAATTCCGACCCCGACGACGTATCTAGGACACAATTCCACTTTAAAATGTTGTACATTAATGTTTTACACAGCGATTCAACGATGACCACATACTTCCAAGATAAATTTAATTTCGTTACAATTTTGCTTCTTTTTCTCGCGTCCTTAGTTCGCCCAGTCTGAAAGGTACTCAACTTTGAGATATGATCCACAAGTGTGGAGTACAATTTTTTTTGCCATTCCCTCCTCCTCCATGTTGTGACCTCTACACCACTTCTACTTCTGAACAAAAATAAAGAAGTTTATTAGTTCCCATTTACCAAATTCATTTGCCCGGGTCATCACCGCACAAAGTGCAGTCATGCAATACCTAGTACTATACTAAAAGCACGAATGGCTCGTTTCCTTCCGGTTTAGGTACGGTGTGGGGTTTTCCTCTTCAGTTTCGCCTCATCCTCATCCTCATCCTTTCCCCTTGATTCACTTCTTTCCAAATCTCAGCCTATTATACCGATTACTGTGGTCAGTCCCAGTATCCGGTGACTATTCTCGCCCTTTACCTATCGCCTCCCACTTTGATCGACTACAACGCGTCGTGTTCTCCCTTTCTCCCCTTTGCCACCTGCCTGCATCACCGTGTCTGCGTGTCACCTCCCCTGTTCCCAGCTGCCTGCATCACCACCATATTTTCCATTTATTTATCGCACTTTGTTCTAATCTTTCACCACTACCGTTTACTACTTTGGTCCCCTCTACTTCCTTCAACCTCCGGCGTCCCTTTACTGCCTTCAGCCTCCACCGTCGTAGCCATCCTTACAATTCGCAGCTTCCGTTTGTTACTATACCATCATCAGGCTATGGTCATTTACATGTTCTCCCAATTTCTGATTTCCTCTTTAGTTTGTACTGTCTGGCCATTCCTTTTTGCTACCATACATGGAATTGATTTTTTGTATGGGATATTGTTCTTAGTTTCAGAGTTGCACTAGAGGTGTTCGATAATTGGTCTCACAGAACAACTCAATCCGCTGCATCCATTTGTTGCTATACCATTACCAGGTTATATTCATTCAGTTGTTCTTTTCATTACTTTACCAATTCTTCTTTACTTTACCAATTTTTAAATTTCCTCTTTAGTTTGTTACTGCCTGGTCCTGTATTTTCCTGTAAAAACTTGATGTCTCTATAATTTGTTGTCAAGTTTATGTTTTGTTCATTCTTGGTGTAGAAAAAAAGTCTCTTCTGTTGGGAGGACTCTCTTCTGATGTTGAGAAAAAAAGACTCTCTTCTGGTGTAGAAGAGGTTTCTTACATTCAGATTGGGAAGACTTAACACTCTCTTCTGTTGGCCCTGTAAAAACTTCATCAAACTTGATGTCTTTATAATTTTTTGTCAAGTTTATGTTTCCTTCATTCCTGTTACTGCTCGAGGTGGGAAGGGTAGGGAGTTAGTGGCGGTAGCGAGGACGTGGTAATAATATTCTATGTAAAAAAGGACGTTTTATAACAAAACTTACAAGATTTCAACTTCTGTAGTTTATACATTTTTTATGGCATCAAGAACAATCTTGATATTCAAATATAGAAGCAGAATTCTCTTCCGGACAAATCTTGTGGATTATGAAAAATCCATTCAAGCATTTTCGTAAAGTTTGCACTGGCACTAGCAATAGACAGATAATGACAGTAATCTTTTACCTGGTGGAGTTATATTATCTGGATTGAAGAGGATAATTGCTGTCCGTCAGCATATTCTGCATGCTAGGAATGGGACATGATCTGGTTGAATTTGATTTGAGGTCTAAGGTAGACTCCACCCGAGGGAAGGACATTTTTTACTCCCTAAAGCATAAGCCAAGAGGAGAGAAACTTTAGTTAAAAGTGGCAAGAACTGTTTCTAGATTCATGTGATTATTACTCTAAAATCAAATTTCAATGATGACTGAGTTGTTCTGCTGTAAATTGTGAGAATGAGACGGGCACATGGTTTCTGTCATTTTGTGGCTGTCTGTAAACTGAGATTGCCCACTTTTTGTGCCATGTTGTAACTACTGGTGGATAATTTGCAATTGATAATGGTTAAATATGATGGTTTTCGAGTCAGTCGGTATAGTTTCCCTTTGTTGGTCGGGAGATGGCTCATGCATCTGTTGCTTTGCATCATTGTTTTACAAGTCTGGGACCTCATTTGCTGCTTCTGCACCATTCAACTATGCTTTGTATTAAGTTTCCATTTTATGAATGTTGCAGGTTAACTACTTTATATGTGTTTATATGTTGCAGGTTGATTTATAAGCTAATTTATATGTTGCAGGTTAACTACTTTATATGCTAATTTATATGCTAATCTATAGTATGTTGCAGGTTAACTACTTTATATGCTAATTTATACTGTATGTGTTTTTTTTGGATTTAACAATCCGAAGTTCATGCGTTCCAATTTCATTTTCAGTATATACTACATATATAGTTTGAAATGGAGGTTGATTTTATTCTTTTTATCTTTGCCTTGAAATAGTGAGTACAACGAAGCATGCATCTCCTTATTTTTCAATTTACAAATTCTCGGCTTCAGTTATTCTGATACACATGTATTGCATCAGCAGACTTCTATTTTACAATAGCTTCAAACCAGACTCTTTTTTCCCAACTTCCTACTTTTTCATCATACCTTTGCATTATGAATATATTATATATTAACTTATTATTCGAACCTACATTCTTACTTCGTTGTACTTTGTTGTACAGGTACATTGGAAAGGTTTGCTTGTTACAGCTGACCAATAAATACATACACTTCCTAACAATACCCTCAATGAGGCTCACTGTTATACTTTTTCAGGGCGCGATAACTAAGAGAAGGACAACGATTGAGGAAATGGCAGGGATGGATGTATTGTGTAGCGATAAAACCGACACTCTAACCCTCAACAAACTCTCAGTGGACAAAAATATGATTAAGGTGATCAATTTACCACTTTCGCGCACTTCAGAAATGCAATAACCTCGCCTGAACATAACTAACTTCATGTTTTACTCGAAACATCACATATTTTTGCTAAGGGTGTCGATAAGGACACGGTTGTTTTGATGGCCGCGAGAGCTTCAAGGTTAGAGAACTAGGATGCCATTGATACCACAATTGTATCAATGCTCGGAGATCCAAAAGAGGTACAGTTAATGATTTCATTAAATCACATCAATCACTATATCATTTCACTGTGAAATTTCGCTATCTTTATCATTACTTGCATTTTTATGTCAGGCACGAGCAGGAATAATTGAAATCCACTTCCTCCCTTTCAACCCGACTGATAAAAAGACCGCACTTACCTACATAGATGGCGCTAGTAAAATGCATAGAGTAA
>JAULKJ010289420.1:0-12411 GCA_032355405.1 Rubia balearica | reverse complement strand
ATGCCCGCCAGAATAAAAATACCCGTGTCCAGTTCTATGAGGGGTTAGGGTATTAAAGGCTATTGAACTTGCATTTATGATATATATAAATTTGGCAGGGTGATTGTGTGAAGTCTCTTAGAATGGTTGAGTGACATTGACCAATAAATTGACTGCCGAAGTATGCTAGATATTTGTGAATGATACATTTAATTTATTTTGCGTTGCTTGTTTGATCTCCATTTCATGCAAATGATAATACTCAACTTTGACTGGCTGCTAATGTGAAATAGATAATCAGGTATGCATAACTGGCCATTCACATTTTCCTTTATTATATTGAAATGATTAAAATTTTAATTTATGTTTACCCTAGATGTTAAAGTCGATTTACATATGTGGTGACTAAGTCCTACTTTTTTTAACTTATTAGTCACTATTAAGTTCAATCTTCATTATTGTAAGGCCATCAAAAAGAAAGGAAAACTAAATACAGATTTAAATATTTTTTTGATATTGGAACTTGGAGGATATGTAATAAAACCAGCACTTTAAAAAATAATTTAGCCTTTTAATTTAAAAAAATTAGTACATTTGATTTAAAATAGTCAACAGATAAAAGTCATATACCAAGTATTTAAACAGCTAGTATAAATAGTTGGTAAGATAATTAAACTAAAAAACATATGATGGTCATTAATCAATTTGCATTAATCTGAATTGAAAATTCGTTCACTCATATAATGTTATAACATTAGCAAATTAGATCTCTAACCTCATTAGCTTTGCCAATGTTGAGTTGGTGAATATAAAAAACTTGTACTCCCTCCGGTTTCTTAAGATTGTCCCCAAGCAAAATGGCACATTATTTAAGAAAAGTAAAATGAGTGGTGGACATTGTATTGAAAGAGTAAAAAGTAAATCGAGTGGATGAAAATAACCTAAACTTTGCCAAAAGGGGAAGGAGCCATTGTTAAAAAACCAAATAAAAAAGGAAAGAGAGCCAATATTAGGAAACCGGAGGGAGTATCAAACAAATCGGATGAGGTGATTTTTATGAAATTAGAACTTAAAGAAGATGTAAGGTGAAGAGTGGCCCAACATCTCTTGAGGGGATGTATGGCTACCAGAGCTGGCCTTGGCTTGTAAGATATTGCTAAGACATGTTTCACGTTCAGTATGTTTTTCTATTTCCTTTGAAATGCCTGGAGTAAAATAGTGAGAAAGATAGTAAAGTAGGATGAATTCCTTCAAATCCCCTCCTGTTATCCCTTTCTCTTGTGCTTACATTTTTCTTAACTCTTCAATGTCATATAGATATTTGAAGTTGGTGATATAGTGCTACTGGATCACTCCAGTGATGTCGGTGCAAGAAATCAACGTCAACTTGCAGCTCTGTATTGTGGCGCTAACTCTGGGTTTGAGGTATTGATTTGATGCTAAGTTCTCATGCTGTATCAAATGAATCTTTCAAACTGGCATCAAGTGATGCAGATTACTTGTGAATTGCCTTTGCTCTTAGAATTGCTTCTTTTGTGTTTTTTAATGTACAATCACTTTTGTTGTCGATAACTCTCAGCTTGCCAATTTCTTTTCACCTTTGTCCTACTACCTGGTTTACTGGGGTCGAGGCCAGGATGAATGAACTCTCTCAGTTATCTCTTTGAATTCTGAGGCTTTACTAGTAGCTCAACGCCATGACTTGGATAACTATTAAGACATCATGTCAGTCATTATGTGGGGTTTGTGATGTGGATATCAAAACATACGGTTGTTTCCTGATTAGTCAGTGATCCATCAGGAAGTAAGATGCAATAATGTTAGGGGTTTTAGTAACTTGCACAAATTCACTGTTCTCTTCTTTTGCAGTTGATACATGGTCTGTTAGATAGAATTATGGAAGTTAATGGAACACCATTTGTATCACCCGGTGATGATTCAGGCTACCATATAAAACTCTCACATGTAAGTGATTATTTTTATCATAACATATGAGTTTATCTTTTTCAGTTTGATAATATTATTTGAGTATCTATAGGAGCCTGAGTTTCTTTCGGGTTGACAAGCAAGCATCATTTACAAGGGAAAGAAGATATGCACTTTTGGAATTGTTCACCCGGAGGTATGTAATCTACCATTTAGTCAAAAGGGTTACGAAATCAAATGTTCGTTCCTTCGGGTTTCATAATTGTTGTGGACTCAAGTTTATTCATTTAGAGGGAAGTGCAGTAAAGTTTATGCATTTCATGAATAAATTTAGTAGAGTTTAACATTGAACTCGATAGAAACAGGAAATAATCAACCAAGAATACCCCTTAGTCTTGTATTTCCAGGAACGTGATAATTTCTAATACTTGTGACTTTTCTTGTTGATGTTAGGTTTTACAAAACTTCGACATTCCGGATCCGTGCTCCTTCGTGGAACTAAACTTGGAGAGTTTCTTTTAGGGCTACACCTCCAGTTGAGATTCAGTTATAACAACACTACCAAAGATATTGTTAAGTGTGGAAGGATGAATTTTAGTGTTCAAAGTTCCATTACCTTTGTATCAAAAGTCGCCATTTTAATTATACAATTGTACGTCATCAAAATTTGATGGCATCAGGGTATTATTCAAGTCTGATTGTATCAGCCTTGTATTGTTTAACAATACTTCAATACTTCAATACTTCAATACTTACTCACTTTATCTTATCTTTTAAGTGACACATTACTTTTGAATGTTAGAACTTAGAAAATGTTAAATGAATTATTGAAATTAAATTGAAAGAAGGAAAAGTAAAATGAGTGGATGTTACCTTAAACTTGCCACAATTAGAAAGTTTCAATTTGTTGTCTAAATTGATTTCATCAGTCGGCATTGGTGTGTTCATGTGCATGAAAGACTGAGAGGTGAGCAATGGTGAAACTAGGGATTAGGGGGGAAATAGGGAAATGATGAACCAAATTCATGGATAAATCTACAAATAAAATAGGCTTGGGATCTAAAAACCAAACAACAAATACTAAAAACCAACCCCAAAACCACTGCTCATATTGAAAGCGCGCATCCAAGCTCCCTTCCAAAACACGCCTTCACCAAACCTTTCCAACCAAAGATGATTGAACATCACTTACAATCAAAATCTTCCACAAACACCAAATCCTCCTTCGCACGTTCAACAAAACATCAATCAAGCAAGTTACAAATGCAATTAAGTATTTATTTGTTATCAATCATCCCAAATTTGTGAATCAAATCAATTTTGAAAATTGCAAATTCAAAGCTCGAATTATGACTGAAGAAGGTGATTTCCAGATCGAAAATAAATTAGTAATCATACAGACGACGCAACAACAAAGTCAATCACAACAAATTGAATCGAATGTCAATGATGAACAGTTCGTACCTTTTTCACAAGGTAGGTTGCTGATATTTTTGCAATTGATTCTGAGCTTTCAATTTTCTAATTTGAACAGCAGCAAACTGTGTTTGAAAAGTCTAATTTGCACGAATGATTTTTCATGCATGTTCCTGATTTGTCTTTGAACAGAGCAACATCTTATCAATTTGCTGAAAGTTTCATTTAAAACGCCTAAAATTTCACATGTTGGAATTCACTTTTTGAGCAGTTATTTTGAAGTTTTAAATAGTGTAGTTGAGCCTCTTGCACATTATGAAAATAACCTTTTGTAGTTGAAAATCTGATTTATAGTAGATGATGTTCATGGAAATTTGCATGATGTTTTAACTATATAGCATGATGGTAAAATTGATTGAGCTAATGATCATGATTATAATTTGCAGCAAATATGACATGATGTTACTTTTGTCCTGTTTGATGTTACAAATACATGACATAATGTTTTAACCATACGCATTATGATGGAAATTCATTGAGCATGTTCAGGATTACATATTGCAACATTATGTGATGTTGTAAAAAGAATAGTTGATCAGCCTATACACTACACAAAATATCTGTTTTCAAATTGCAATCGAAAAAATACAGAGTATGATGTTGCTTCTACACCGCTGGATGTTATATATTTATGGCATGATGTTTCAATAGAAACACAAGCCATTGAATTGTTGAGTAATAGCATGCTCGGATTTCCTTGTGTTTTTAAAGTTTCAGATACAGGTTTACCAAACTTGTAATAGATAGATCAAACTGAATTCCTTCAAGGAGTACAAGGAACTACATGGGAAGAGTTGGAAACATTATACCACGCACATGCACCTTCAATTGGATTTGCTGTACAAACGGTGACATAGACATCATCCACAAAATTAATTAGAATCATCAACAAAGACAACTGGTTATGAAAGGTAAGAATCATCATCAAAGACAGATAGGGGTGTTCATGAACCGATCCAGAACGGTAAAATGGATCGAACAGGACCGAAATACCAAGACTAGAACCAGATATATAGAATTTTGGTCCGATCTCCGGTTCAGTCCAAGACCCAATTTTTTCGGTCCTGTCCGGATGGACCAGCAACTTATTCTCATGTGTATTTTTTTAATGTATTTATAATTCAAATTTGTGTACTAGTTTAGATTTATTTCCGTTGGCCTAGTATTCTTCCATATTTTGAGGAAATTTTTCTCTAATAACTTATAGTTTATAATCTTTTAAAAGAAAATTTTTAATTAAAATTTCCCAACACCATTTTTTTGTAAAAGAATAAAGTTTACTAAAATTCGGTATGTACCGGTCCAAAACCGGAATAATTCTGTTTGGTCTCGGTCCTAAACAATCACTAACCAGTTCGGTCTAGTTCTCGGTCCAAGCTTTTTCGTGATTCTGGTTTGGGTTGGGTCCGGTCCGGTCTTAGATCGACGAACATCCCTAAAGACAACTCTGCCATGTTCATCGATTTGCCAAAAACTAACACCAAAGGAAGAAGTGTAATAGTAAAAGGTAAGTTTGGAAGGAAGAAACCAATGAGAAACGAATTTGGTTCCAAGACACCAAATGCTCAGTTGATCTAAAACCAGCTTGTTGGGAGTTGATAATTATTTACAGTCATACTGTGATGTTACACCGTTACGCTGTGATGATTCAATTTTTTTGTTTGATGTTTTACAAAAATACTGATGAGGATGTTAAATTAAATAGGATCTTCATGTGCTCCACTGCACTTATGCATTCCACTGTTGTTGCATCTGGGGTAACTTCTTTGATGTTCCACTTCTATCCACTGCTGTTATTATTATTTTTATATGATAATTTACAAATGTAATATGATTCATATCACTTTATGTATATTACGGATGAACAAGTAATTTTAATACTTTTTTTATGCAAGACATAAAACATCAAACACTGAAAACTTAAAATCAAATTAATTAAATGAATTATCACTGACAAAACACAAACATATAAAATTAGCATACAAAGTGGCAACCTTTAATTTTATCTTTTACGATAGCTTGTGAAAATGTCAATCGTCATAACTTTCAAGCCATTAACATCATTCCTCAAAAAAAGGTTCAAATGTCCTAACAAATCTCTAACATAAAAACTGGAAAATCCAAATCAACCTAAAACATCAATAACAATCCAGTGTCTCAGAATAAAAATAATTAACCATCATAACTGAAACATCAATGTTAAACTATACATTCCAAACAATCAAATTCTATTTTCCCCCCAACTTGTTTCCCTTCGCCGATGGTTTTTTCACAGACATGTCTTTCTGCTGGTGGTGAAGAGGACGACTCTCCTACTTCATTAGCGCAAAGATCATAGGTCGGATTCGATCCTCTGTTAAAGGGAACACCTTCAAAGAGATGATTCTTCATAGCATTTTTATTAACTCATCAATAGTATCGTAGAGCTCTGTCTTGAAAAGGTGTTCTTGTGGACTTATAGAAGGAGTAGACGCAATCACTTCAAAATCATTTGTAACACTTTTGTCCAAATTGGATATCAAGGCCCCAATGATAATGCCAATGTTCCTTTTGAACCTGTAGAAAGCTTGACCATCAAGCTAAAAAAATAGGAAAAGCTAACAACAACAAAAAGTCATTGTTAACTAAACATGAAACATCACATATAGTAATAAAAACATCAATCTCTGAAAGTAAATCACAATAGCCCACATAATATCACTACCAACTACATTAACAAACATAAAATACATGATTTATATCATCAATTTCAAAGTTTAAAAACATCAAAAATAGACACTAAAATATAAAAAAACAACAAAAGTGAATATCAGTTGCATACCTAAACATGAAAACACCACAAAAATTAAACAGTGAAGTTAAAACATCACACCAGCACAGATAACAATATTTAAAGCTTATGTATGAAACATAAAAACAGAACCAGAAACATCAACATGAACAATAGTATCTAAAACATCATAGCTGAAAAATAATGAAACTTATAGATCCTCCTTCCTTCTTGATTGCGGCATTAGTGTGCAACTCTTTTTAGACATCTAAGAAATATCAACAACAACACAAAAAATATTACAAATCGTAACAAAACCCTAAAATATCACACACAATAAAAACAAAAATAAATCAACATAAAATCCGAACGATAATACTCAAATCATATCATACAAAACCAGTGAAACATTAAATCCCAAGAACTATTTACCAAATTCAAAATACTAGAGCAATCCCCAAATATTAGCAAAATGAAAAACATAAACCATAAAGCATCAAATAGAACACATTATAAATTGTGATTCAACTACATAATTAACAAAAATCACAAAATAAGCACAATAATACTCAATAAAACCTACACAAAGCCTAGAAAAACACAAGCATAAAAAAATTTAAAGAATCAAACAAAATAACAAAATACGCTTATAAAAATAGACCGGAGACTTTACCTTTGCAGCTAAACACAAAATGAAGGTTGTATTGTTGTATATCGCCGAAAACCGAAGCTATGACAGGAAAAATCACGTAAAATGAAGTGCAACTTCCATGGGTTCATAACAAATCACTGCACGCAAGAAATCTAGAAGAAAAATGGAGAAAAAAGTGTGGTCAAATTGAAGGAAATGAGCGGTTGTGAGATTTGAGAGCGTAGAGAGCGGGAGAGCTGTTGCAGAAATGTGGGAATATGAACGATTTCTGTGAGGGGAAAGTTAGAAAGAAATATGGAAAATTAATTATTTATACCTGAACTTAAAGGTTAATTAACAAAATTACACACCTAGCTCTTGAACATTAAAAATTCAATTTGAACCCCCGGCTGAATTCTTTGCAATTTAATCCCTTATCTCGCTATGAGACAGTCTTATACAAGACTTTGTCAAGAAAGAAGGGGACCAATTTAATTTAAAAAATTCCTTTTAAAAATAAAAATAGAAAACAAAAAATAAAATAAAGATTGAAAGCAACCCATATCTAATTGAAATTCGGCACAACCCATCTTTTGCGTCTTTTCAGCAACTAAAATGGAGGAAAAAACAAAACAAAGAATAACCCAGGTATACTAAGTCATAATAAATTTTTGGACCCTCTCTAATATCGAGACCAATGCGAACGCACAACTCGCATTACCTTTGGGCCAGCCTTGGATCAAAGACGGGATCAATGTCTTCTCTGGTATGATAGAACTAATCCCCCATTATTGAAAACTGATTTATTGAGCAAATGACAACATTTGATTCGCCTTCATATACAATTATTGATGGCAGTGAGCGGGTTTGGTGGAGCTCCACCTCGCATCCACCTCAATGGGACGGGTATGTAGATAGTGTTGGTGGGGATGAGATGGATATGGGTACCAAAATAATACCCGTTATGGGTCGGACATAAATACTAGTTCAGTCTCACCCCATCCTCGCCCCACCCCTATTAGACCTCCTATATCTATACATACTAATTATATACATATAATTTTTATTTATCCATTATGCACATATCTTACCTATAATATTTTCACGCAAATAGTTATTTAATTTTTAATATTAAAACAATTATTTTAAAACAATTTTAGATATTTTTGAAGGTACGAGTGGGGTATGTACACCCGGTTAGGGAAACCCAAGTGAATGATGAGGCTGGCTGAATTTTATACAATACCCGATGGAGTGGGGTGAATTTTAATGTTGTACCCGTCACCAGTGATGACACGGATATATGTATGAAGATTTCAGGTGGACGTGGGTATGGAGGACCATAATCCACACCCACCCCACCCTACCCCACTCCATTACCATCCCTACCTACAAAAAACACTCACATACAAAATTTAATTTAATTTTAATGTAATTTTTAACTATCCCGTAAAAGTATTGATAAAATACGGAGCAACATTTCACTGAAATGTAACTTTATTCGTTACCTTGTAATTAGTCAGTTTACGATAGGAGTATCAACTTCGAAGAGGGGTTTCTCTCACTAAATGAGAGCTTTTCTATTCCCTCTCTCTACCCATTTTTTCTCTCCTATTTAAATATTCTTATTCTTAATCCAATATTCATATCATCTCTCCTATCCAAACATTCGTATCCTCTCTCTAATTCAAATATTCATATTATCCCTTTTATTCAAACATCTGTATCCTCTCTCTAATTCAAATATTCATATTCTCTTTATTTAATTCTACATCTCATGAAAATCATTTATCACTAGTCTTTTATCATCATTCATTTCTTTGCTTCGTATACTCTTTATTATTTTTTCTTCTTCCTTCCTTTCCTTCATACATATATATATATATAGTAATCCTTTAGTTTTGTTTCCTTTAATTTTTATAAGTTAAAATATTTCCTTTTAATGTTCATTAAAACTCCGTACACTTTCTTGTTTAATCATCTTACACAATATTTTCTTTTTAAACCCACTAGTTGACAAGGAAATATGGTGTAGGATTAATAGTTTTTATTTCTGGGAAAAAAATTCAACTTGTTTACCTTCTTTCTCTTGAAATAATATTAGAAGAAAAAAAGTGAGACAGTTTTTGCTTTTTAAAAAAAAAAAATTCAAGCACCCATTTCTTCTCCTGCAAAATATTATCCTCCTTTTCTACTTCCGAATTCAGTTAGCATGATTATCATTGAAAAAGGAAAGAGAGGAGGTGAATCTCAGCCCAAGTGTTTGTTTCAAAATGAAGATTCAACACCTTCAAATTTCACAAGGCCAAAGAAAAATTCGTTTGAAATGTTCTTGCATGTCTGATCCACTGAAAGGTCCTTTTTATTGGGCTAGCATGATATATAAGAGGTCTTATAATGGCTAGATGCTTCAATACAAGAAGCTTAAGTCATTTTCTAGAAAAGGAATGAGCCAAGCCTCACATGCATGTCGTGCTAAAAGTTCACCAGAGGGGGGAACCTCTAGAGATGCATCTAATCAGATGGAACAAAGAAAATCATCACAAATTTTAAATAGGAGTGGGGGCCTTAGAGTCAAAGATGAGAAAATGAATTTTAAGGGAACATGGAAGTATTTCTGTTTGCTCGGTTAGTGATTTGATGACAAACAATTTAGCAGTGAACGATTTCATCAGCTTTTAAAAAAGTTTTGGGGTTTTAAGGGATGCATTTTACATAGACACCATAATTTCTTGGTAATCAAATTTGTGTCTGAAGCAAATTAAGATTATGTCAGTATTGCAAAATAATCGTATTGGAAGGTGGCCTACTTTGTTTATGCAGGTAGAATGATGAATACCCCATTACAAGCCTTTATATATCCAAAATCTTGGTTTGGATATGTTTGTTTAGTATACCTGTGGAGTTGTGCAATCCTGTAGTTGGTAAAAGTCTGGCACATATGATTGGTAAATTTGAAGAGGTCAGTTCTGGTTACGCAGCCAATTTGAAGGTTTTGAAAGCAAGATTATACATGGATTGACCCTTACAAGCCTTTGACATCAGGTTTTTTCTGGGAAGCGGAAACACTCATCATATTTGGGTGTCATATGCACATGAGCGTATTTTGAAATTTTGTACTAGATGTGGGGTTATTAGCCACCCAAATTCAAGGTGTAATTTTGTGGATGATGATGGGGTGGAGGAATTCGTCAATCAATCAATGTTGAAGAATTCTGGTCACTGGGAAACTGGTGTGATTTATAAGAATGTGGAAGATGCTAATGATTTTAAAGATGACATGAAATTGTCATTATTTACTGACAATGGTTCTTCAAGGAAAATAAAGGAAAGAGAATCTTCTAAGAAAGGAGACTGAAGATACAAGGCCCATGGTGTTCAGAAAAGAGAATCTTCCCAAGTGCAGTATTAGTGGAGGTTTCAATTTGACAGCTTAGTTGTCAATCAAACAAATGGTGTTCAGAAATTGGATAATGAATCCTGCAATATGAATCAAGTGGAGCATTTTTACTGAGCTGCAACACTAGACAACTTAAAGGAGTTCTACGAGTCTCAATCTCACACTCAAACCCCACATCAAAGTAAGTTAGTAGGGGTAAATGTTAGTTTCCATCACCAAGGAAGCCCAACTGCATCAAAGAGGAAACACATGGAGGATTTTGATGACTAGGGATATCCTAGAGTTCAAAAGAAAAGAAATGTGCAACATTCTGTAAAAGCAAGAAAACGAAAGGTCGAAGGGACAAGTGAAGATATTTTTCCAAGACCAACAAAGAATATTTGCAAGTATTCTCTGAAAATGGTAAGGGTCAAAATAAGGAAGAAAAAAGATTTATTCAAAGGTAAATCTAAATTGTAGGATGTTGAGTACCCCACTTGAAAGAGAGCGGGACTGTTTTCAAGCACAAAATTAGAGGGGAAACCGATCTCCAAAAAGAAGAAGTTGCCGTCTTCAGCAAAACAACACTCGAATCCTCTAGCATGTTCTTTGTCGTCAACAGTGTTGAGCAAGAATCCAAGTTCTTCGGCAATGAATCTACCACTAGTTAAGGGTATAAGTAAGTTATCTAGTAAGTTTAATATATTTCAAGTGATGAAAGTTAAGACTCAGTTTCAACTAGCATACAAGCTAGTATCCTTTGTAAAATATTCTCCTAAAATTTAATAATATTAGTTTTTTGATTAAAAAAGAGAGTTTATGATCAGCTTACAATTTAAAGTGCGTCACTCAGAAAGTCAGGATGCATATATGTTATTTTATGGGTAAATTAGAGCAAATCTGTCTGATAAAAAATGACATGTTTACTTTTTTCAGTTCAAACTTGCTAAATTTTAATCCTAAATATAAATTTATATATTTATAATAAAAATTTCATATGAAATATTGTTAGATTCATTTTAACATGTATTTTCAAATTGTTAATTTTTTACGCGGAATTTTTGTATGTATTTATAGATATTGATGGTTAAACATGCTCATTGAAAATCGTAAAAAAAGTAAGAGCAAAGTGCATATATAATCCTACATAATTCACAAAAGTGCACAGTTAACCCTATGATAATTGAAAGTGCAAATATAACCCTATATAGTTAGTGAATGTGCAAATATACCATGTCCGGTGATTGTAAGCCGGATTTTGTTAAAATGACAATTTTACCCCTCTAAAAACAATTTTTTAATAAAAAAATGAAATGTTATAATACCTCGAAACCCTAATTTTCCTTAATCTTCTCCGTTTCTTTTTTCCTCCTTGCCGATTCCTACTTCTTCCTCTTCCTTTCTCCTTTCTTTCCTCCTCCAGGTTGAATGTTCAGCCCCCTGCAGACTCCTGCTTCTTCCTTTCTTTTCCTTTCTCCTTTCTTTCCTTTCTTTTCTCTATCGGGTTGAATCCTTTCTCCGGCTGAAAGTGGCGTCGCAGGCGGTGGAGCGGCGAGATTGGGCTTAGGTGTTGGGGCATGGCTGAACAGAGGAGGTACGGTGGTGGTGGACTGGTGGCAGGGTTGAGTGCGCGGGTGGGGCTAAAAAAAAGGAGGAGTTGTGGTCGAGGATGGGTTGCGGGGTGGTGGCAGTTGAGTTGCAATAATGGAGTTGTCTCGCCGCTATATTGATTGAAAGTTAGACTGAGTTTAATGGTTCGATAGAACAGTTGAGAATAATGGAATAATTCCACCGCCTCGGAGCGACGACAATGGAAGACCTGAGTTTAATGGATTTCAACTCCAGTGATTGGTTTAGCCGCTGCAATAATGGAAGACATCGGAGCGGCGGCGACAAAGGTTGTGGCAGTGGCGGTGGTGGCAGAACAATGGTGGGGTATGAGGCATTTTTGTCCATCAAAATTTAGTATTAGGTTGAAAGGGCATGTTGGTCATTTTCGGTCAGTCAAAAGCCAGAAATCGCCGGTCAATGCCAGAATATAGGTTTTAGGGTTATATTTACACTTATGGAAAGTAGTTAGAGATGTTTTTGCACTAAAAAATATTTTATAGTTATATCTACACTTTCTCAAATATACAGAGTTATATTTGTATATTTCCCAAAACGTAAACACGGTAATTTTTGTGGAACAGTGTGAGGGAGCAGTAAAAAGCGAAACCTTAACAAACAAACCTGAGTTAACCTAAATAC
>JAULKJ010289419.1:0-21357 GCA_032355405.1 Rubia balearica | reverse complement strand
AACAATCATAAAATTTTTAATGCACGGTTTATTATACATGTATTCTGAACTTACTTGATGAAGACGGAGAGTGATCGTGCTGAGAACGTGTTGTAGAAATCACTAACTTTGCAACAATAATTAAGAAAGTAATATGAAACTTTATAATGGTAGATATGTTAATGATATAAGATTGATATTAAAAATAGGATGGAAAGAATGGAGAAGAAGATAAGGATAAGATGAAGTGAAAATGTGAGAATGAAAGGTGTGGTTTTCTTCATCCTCTTAGGGGATGTTTATAGAATTATTTTGGGGGTAAACAAGTATTGTTCACCTAATTAAAGTAAATACATAGTGAAATAATTAACTATCACAAATCTAATTTATTACTAATGAGCATTTCATTATTCATAACAGCATTATTTTTTTTATGTAAAGTAATACTTGTTACTTTTGATAAAGTTATCTTTCTAGTATCAAACTTTTTGTATCCAACCAAGTACATGTAGAGTAATATTACTTTTGATAAAGTTATCTTTCTGGTATCAAACTTTTTGTACCCAACCATGTACTTTTGTATCCGACCATGAACTTCAATGAAACACCAGTGTCTTTATTATTATTATTATTATTATTATTATTATTATTATTATTATTATTATTATTATTATATATATAATGCATCTCTCTATTCTTTTTAAATTTTAATCATATGTTAGTTAAATGCAGAATCTTTTTCTTTTCAAAGGCTATGAAGGACTAAGAGCCATATTCTCCGAATTTCAATTCTGTTCAATATATTTATGTTTATTTCGATCTAGTTCAATTCCTTTTATGAAGAGAAGAATAAATTTTCCAACCAAAACATAATTCTAATCAAAATAAAACTGAATATTCTAAATACTAATTAAAATATTACCAAAACTCTTCTAAGTCAACATGACCGAGTTTATGGTTTCATTAATAAAAATAAAATAATAAAATAAAATAATGATCTAAAATGATCACATTATCTCATTAAAAAATCCAATGAGAAAAAGAGTATAATGTTGACCTCCTAAAAATACTAAACTGAGATAATAATAATAATAATAATAATAATAAATGATGTTTTGATATCTTATCAGTTGTAGAAGTAGGAAAAACAGCCAGGAAAATAAGGAAATTAAACTTACAATCATCTTCTTTTGTTTTTTGGATGAAATTAACAATCCTCTTCGAATTAACAGTTTTAAAACAGATGGAAGGCTATTGAAGATATAGATTAATAACTGTAACAAAAATCTGTAGTTGTAATATTTGGGACAAGTCTCATCATCACAAATTGCCACACCTGTCCAACACAAAAGTACTTTGAGTATTTAATGAAAGAATATTATAAAAATTTGGAAAAAGTACATTCATACCCCACAGTTCTTGTATTTGTACAGGTATACCTCCGAACTTTTTAAAGTGCATTTATACCCCTGTCGTGGTCTGAAAAATTGGTCAATTTCGCTCATTCTCGGATTCAATATAAATGACCGATTAATTTCAATCATTCCCGGATTCAGAGAAAACGGTCATTTCTATTGAATCCGGAAATGAGCGAAATTGACCAATTTTTCAAACCACGACAGGGGTATGAATACACTTTAAAAAAGTTCGGGGGTATATATGCACAAACACAAGAATTGGGGGGCATGAATGAGTTTATCCCAAAAAAATTCCTTGTCTATAGGTTGGACTAGAGTTGGCTTCATGTCGTGCTTGTGAGGCACACTGTCGTGCTCGTGCCTATCGTGTTTCGTGCATTTTGTGTCATGCTATTAAATTAAAACTTAGCTCGCGGGCCTCCCACATGCTTTGTGCTTTTCGTTGCGTGTCGTGCTCTTTCGACATGTTGAACCGTGTCGTGCTAGTCTAATTGAGTTAATTCGGTGAACTAAATTTAGTCCTTTATGTAATGATTTTTTGAATATAAATATAAGTTTCTGTACATGTACAATAAATATGAATAAAATTACATATATACGATATTTTTAAAATCTTAGGTTTTAATATAAAATGTTGTAAGCTGAATATGTTATAAAAATAATATATGTTAAAAATTCTTAGTGAGAAGTTGAACAATTATAAATTTTAGCTTATTTTATACATTCATCAATTCATCAGCATTGATTACATTGTTTAATTAATTGAATTTATTTAAGTATATCTTAAAATTTTAAATTACAACTTAAATAACAATTTCAACCTTGTGAATAAAATATAAAAATGAATAATTTATTTAATTTTGTAAAGTCCGTATTTAATTAATTGACAGTTTGTGAAAGTTATGCAAATATGAAAAGTATATGTTGAAACATCAATATATGAAAGATATGAGGAAAAAGGAAATATGATGTGGTAGAAATATTTCATCCGGGCTTGAGATTGAAGAATATATCAATTTCCATATTTATGTGATTGGATTGAATTTAAGGAAATTGGAATTGATTTGATATTATCCCCTTCGCATGAGATTTGGTTTGATTGGATGTGAATATTTTAATTCCTTATTTCAAGGGATTATATTTGGTAATTCCTAGTACAATTAGAATTGGAAATGGAATGTGAATTATTTTTCACACAAGACTTCATGTGTGCAAATACTTTCCATGACGGAACACAATATTCAGCATGTAAAGAATATTGCTTTTGTGGTGGAATAAAGACATTGGAGATAATGCAATATTTATTCCGCTGGAGATTTAAGCATATCTATTATGGCAAAATCTCTAGTTCCAAGGAATTGGATTTCTTATGGAAAATCTCTATTTTAATGGGATTGGGTTTATTATGGAAAACCCATATATTCATGATATTAGATAGGCTAAGCAACTAGAATTGGAATTGGAATGTTTTAGAAGAGGACTAACGTGACTAACTCCAATTCGGAAAGGATTGCTTCATCTGAAATAAATAGATGACAATTTGGTGGAGCTACTTAAGGATTTAATTGAAGAAAATTTGCATCTAGGTTTTCATATATTTTGAGAGTACTCTAGGGCCATCCGTCTATGTTCCAACATGATATTAAACTTTTGATCAAGTTCAGAATTGTAAACCTGAATTCCTTTGGAGGAGGAAATATAGCATAAATGAGTCTCAAAGTCAGAGGGAGTCTAATCAAGGCGGATCGGTAGCATGTGAGCCTTCCAGCAGTTGTAATTCGTTCCTTTCAGCAGTGGTGGCCGAAACACAGAAGCTCCTTCTTTGGGGCCATCAGTAAAACCAGATCACACTCTCTTTGTCAAAATCAAGATAAAACAAGTGAATTAGCTCTGATACCAAATGAAATTCTAGTTTTACCAATTATCTTGTTTAATACAATTAGTTTATTCCAACTAAACCAAGTACATTAAAACATTAAAGTTGACACACGAAACTTGGTCACGTAGTTCGATGAAATCGCCTTCATCTGTTGGGGCCTTGTCCAGTTCAGGATAAATTCACTAATCAGAAAGACACAATACAAATTACACCATAAATTCATTGAATGAATTGGCTTTTCACTATGTTGAAATGGAATTGAAACCCCCAAATTGTTGGAAATTTTGAAGATGGGGAACCTAGTTCTAATGAGCCATTAGTTAAGCCTAAAGAGTCCTGGACACCAGATGAACAAAAGGCTGGATTGGTGAACTCCGGAGCATTAAATGCCATCTTTACATCAATAGATTAAAATCAGTTTAAACTCATCTCTACGTATCATCAGGCAAAGAAAGCTTGGTATATCTTATAAACGTTGCATAAGGGAACAAGTCGTATACATGAATCAAAGCGACAAATGTTTGCCACAAAATTCGAAGAACTAAAAATGGAAGAAGATGAGATAATTTCAGTGTTCAATGAAAGACTTAGAGACAACACAAATATGGCGCATCAATTGGGAAAAATTTACAAAAAGTCTATGATGGTGAAGAAGTCTTTGAGATCACTTCCCCAAAGATTTGCCATTAAAGTAGCTGCAACAGAAGAAGCAAGGTATGTGGCCTCAATGAATTTGGATGAACTGGTGGGATCACTACAAATCTATGAGATGATGTTGGAACATCCAACAAAGAAGGAGTTGGCATTCAAAACTTCATCATCAAGAAACAATCATGAACTTGATACTAATGATGTAAATGAAGAGCTTGCTTTTTTCACAAAGAATTTCTCAAGGATGCTGAAGAAAGTGGTAAATAATAATGATTCTCTGGAAAGGTTTAAAGGAAACAACCATGGGCCAGGAATGGAGAAAATCACTCAGAAACCCTCAAGAATCAAAATAGCAAATTAAGGTAATCGGGAAGGTTTCAGTGTAGATAATATGAAGGGTATGGATATATCCAGACTGAATGTGACAACAATCGAAAAAAACAAGGAAAATCATACGTTACTCCATATAGTGAAGATGATGAAGAGGAACTAATCAGTATTTATATGGCTTTTGAAGCTAAACTTCATGGAATTTCAAAAATTGTTATAGGATGTTCCAACATCGGACAAGAAGAAAAATACCGATGTTCCAACACGGTCTAGGCTGCTGAAGTTTGATGTTCCAACACAGAAAAGGTATGTGAAGAATACTCCGCATGTGATGACAAAGACATGAATGTGAATGATGAAGATGTTTATGCTATATATGAATAGATCTATGAAATGTAGCTGAAGGTTGTTGATGCTAAAAAACTTTTAAAAAGGGAGAAAAACCTTTTAGATGAAGAAGGAAGAAAGATGGCATCCCTAGTGGAATGACTCAATGGGGAAAATGAGTTGTTAAAATTGAATCTGATTTCAATGGCAAAAAGGGCTAAAGTTGCTGAGAAGGCCATTAAAAGATTGAATTCTGGAAAAGCAAAATTTGATTTCACCATGGGTCAAAGTTCTGGAAAATCAAAAAGGTATAGGCTACGATGGGTTGATTTTTATAAGACCTTTGCATCGGCTGCTAGGTTAGAATCTATTCAATTTTTACTTGCTATTTTTTACACTATGGATTTCACTTTATACCAGATAGATATCAAAAGTGCCTTCCTGAATGGAGTAATCAATAAAGGGGTATATATGGAACTACCCAAAAGATTTAAGGATCCTCATTATCCACATCATGTGTATTGTCTTAAGAAGGCATTATACGACTTAAAATAGGCACCAAGGGCGTGGTATAAGTGACTCACTACCTTTCTAATCAAGAAAGGCAATCATCGAAGGGGAGTAGATCGCACCTTGCTTATTTTTCATGAATCATCAAATATACTAACTGATCAAATCTATGTTGATGATATGATCTTTGGGTCTAATTCACCATCCTTGGCCGAATTTGAGATGAGTATGTTTAGAGAACTCACTTATTTTCTAGGGCTTCAGGTGAAAAATAGAATAATGGTATGTTTATAAATCAAAGTAAATATGCCTTGAATTTGGTAAAGAGGTTTGGTCTCAGTAATTCTTGATCGATATGCATGTCCATGGCGACTACAGACAAATTGGGAAAAGATAAGAATGGGACAAGAGTTGATCACACCTTGCACGGGACTATGATTGGTAGCCTATTGTATATCACAACAAGTCGGACATAAATATGATTGAGTGTAGGTGTATGTACAATATTTCAGACTGATCCTAATTAATATCACTTGATGTTTGTCAAAAGAATAATTCGATATGTGAGTGGCATTTCATAGTATGGAATCTGGTATTCTAAGAATCAAGACTCTCAGCTTGTTGGGTATAGTGATTCTGATCAGGCATGAAATGTGGATGATCATAAAATCACTACTGGTGGATGTTTCTTTATTGGGTCAAATCTGGTGTCATAGTATAGCAAGAAACACAATTCTATTTCTTAATCAACTACTAAGGTAGAGTATCTTGTAGGAGGAAGTTGTTATGCAGAATTATTATGGATGAAGCAAATTTTGAGTGATTATGGAATTAAAGAAGGGCCTCTAGCAGTGTCATGTGACAACAAAAGTTCTATAGACATATTAAAGAATCCACTACAACATTCTCGGACAAAGCTCATTGATACAAGCCATCATTTTATTCAAGATCTGGTTGAGAGGAAAGAAGTAGTGGTTGATGATGTTCGAACACCATAAAAAATTGTGGATATTTTCACAAAGCCTTTTGAATCCCTAACTTTTGAGCTCCTCCGACAACACTTAGGTGTTTGTGACCCGCCCCTCCCAAGCGTCGTCAAAAACACCTTTTCACGGGAGATCTACTAAGCCGAGAAAGGACCATTAAAGATGAAATTTTTATGTTGTTCCCGTTCCTACTACTATACTACCAAGAATGGTAGATAGTGGCAAGCACCGGGGTCATCCACAAAGATGTTAGGAATCTAATAATCAACTAAACACAACCGTGGTTAGGTTGTCAATCCAACCACGTGTTAGGGGGAGATTTTCAACTATCAACTACAAGCAAGAAAGAAACGGAATAAACTATATAAACTAACACTCGATGAATATTTAAGTAACATGGTCAATGTCATTTCGAGCATCGATTTCATCAAATATAAGAACTAAACCCTATTCTAGCGTGTGTGAAATGTGGTGCTGATAATGGTTAAAACTCCCCTTATTTGTCACATAGAGGTGCGCATATAAAATATTCCATCAACCTCTCCTCCATAACTAGGAGAGTGCAACAATGGCTATGGCTTTGTGTGCAGGTCTGATTCTCCTCCATGCAATTAAGTCCCGGGTGGAACACCACGAATGAACTACCGCTATTCCTACAAAGGCAAAGGAAGTAGCCGTCTTATCGATGACTCTAGGATCAAAAAGATAATCCTATATTACTACCTAATCTAGCTCTACCATCAACCCTTCGAACCTTTTTGGTCAGCTAACTAGATGCATGGTCGATCGTTATAATTAACAACGCTAACCTTCGTGCACACGCCCAATTTTGGACTATCGTCAACCCCAATGCATCTAGGTTTCCTTAACCAGGGAGTAACAATAGTGAAACAACATGAAAGTAGACATGGTTGTGTGCCAAAAAAGTGTGACAATAATGCAATTCACGAGAATATTAAGAACAAGGCAACATAATAATCATAAAACATATAGAAATAGGTAGATCTAGAATCCTCACAATATAACATCAACACATGAATAAAAATACTATCCCCAAGTTAGATCCCTACTCCCTAAGCATTGAACCCAAGTATTTCATTGGATTGAACACCTTTGGGAAAAGAAAAATAAAAAGATGAAAAGAAAATAACCTTGAGAGAAAGAAGAGTGTTTTCTCTCTCTAGTCTACTATTGAGATCTAAAAATAAGCATAAACTTAAACCCTAGTAGAAAAACTTCCATATATATAGTAGTAGGTAATTGAGCCTAATAATAGGCCCAAAATGGCCAAAAACCTTAGCAGCCACTAGTGGCGCGGGGGTGCCTCTTAACACGGTCAATGTTGGCTGAAAGGGCCTCGTGCCAGAGCAGGACACCTGCCTTTTCACGGGTCATGCCGGTCATGCTGCCTCGGGGTACCAGCTCTAGCACGGGTCGTTCGGCCTTGTGTTAGTGTGACCTGTGTCATCCGGAGCAGGCCATCGGCCAGCTCTTCATTTTCCTCCTTCTGATCCGTGTCCCACGACGTTTGGTGTACTCCGTCGGCTGGAACCTCTATTTGCTCAGTACCTTGGTGTACCCCACATAATTCTTCACACCCGTGGGCTGGTTTGGCATTTGTGACTTGAAACAGCATGGGCCGGGTAAAACCTTACGTCCCGCTCCTATACTTGGCCGATCTTGAGAGTGAAAAGGTGACTTGGAGTGCATGGCCAGCTTAAACGGGGACCCCTTGTGCTGGAATTTCACACGGATTATATTGGGTGGTATGGGTCGTGCCAAGCCTTCCTTACACGGGTCGTGATAAGTGGTATGGGCCATGCTAGATTTTGGTTTGTGCTGAACTTGTGCGGTCCGCATCGACTGTGGCTGTTTCGCTTGGCTTACTTCTTTGCTCTGCTATAGGTGAACCGTTGGTTCGATTTGGGAGTTATTGTAATCTATTTTATAGTACTCAAGAATACAAATCGAATGGTGACTCTTAAGGACTGATTCTTTCAAAATTTCCCAAAACTTTGTACAACCTCGAACAATGATCCCTCTGTTTCTTCCTTGGCCTTCTTGAACTTTGAATCCGTCTTTCTTGGTCATAATTCCATCTACTGCTATGCTCTGGAGTTCGTGACCTTCAATATACTACCATTCTTGTCAATGACCTTCAATATCTTCTACCATCCTTGAGAATGGCCTTCAAATATCTACTACCACCCTCACGGATGGCCTTTTACAAAAGAAAATGAAAAAGCACTAATGAGCAATCTACTAATGAGATAAAAAAAGAAAGATTTGGGCGCCCATGAATACAAAGTGTCCATTAGTCCCAATTAAGTCTACAAAACTCAGGATTTACACAAGAAAACTAATAATGGCCGTCTAAACCTTTTATTGTGCAAACCTAACTAAAACTAGCAATCAACCAAACAAAAGATGATAATAAATGTGTTAAATGCATCGGCTAATGAATGCATAATGGTGCACATCAGTTTGTCAAATTTGAGATATTTATTTTTCTCATTAGTTTTTTAATTTTATTTTTCTGTATATACATTAGAAAAATACGAAAAATGGAATCGTAGTTGGACATGTTGAAAGTTGGTGGTGAAGACAATATGGTGATTGATGTGATGACTGGATGGTGAAAGGAAATGATGGATATATCTTGGAAAGGATAAAAAAGTGTTTTTGCTTCTTTACTCGTACGTCTAGATCTTGCAAGCTTAAGATTAGGAGACTTTAGGATTGCCATGCTAGTGAGGATGATTATGAAGTGGTTAAGTTTGATTATGAGATGAATATGATGGTTGGATTAATCTGAGAGATTGATCCTCTTGGTATTTTGGTTTAGGATGATGAGGAGTTGGAAGGTAGTGATGTTGGTAATGTTCAGACACAGAGTATGTAGACAAGGGGAGAAGCTGTGGACATGGAAATAGATGAGCCTGGGATGATTAGAGATTCTGATGTTCAAACATCAGTGAATGTGGCTAGGGAAGATTATGATCTGGGTGGTGAACAAGCCAATTTTCCAACACCAGACATGGAGATAGGGGGGGAGAAAGTACTAATGAAGTTAAGGAAGCTGAGCATGGTGATGTTTCAACACTGATACAGACTGAGGGTGTTGATTCTGAAGAAATAAAAGGATATGATGTTCCAACATCAGAGAAAGCATGTGAAACTGAGAGCTGCTATGTGCCAACATCAGGGAATGATGTTCCAACACAAGTTGAGTAGATTATTGAAGACACTGCTGATCAGACTGCAGAATCAGTTGAAGAAGAAGCACAACCACCAAGAATAAGATTAAGGTAGAAGGAGGGCATAGTTCAAGGGTGGCTCCCACAGTCAAGGATGCGCCGAGTTAGTTATTCTTTTATGAAGACTGCCATGAGATTTTGGAGACTATGAGTCAGTGGAGGATTTCAGTCTCAGTGGCTACTTAAGGGAGTGAAACTGCAATCAGCTTGACTACCAGGTATTTTTGTCTATATCAGATGGTTATTAATTGTTGGATACCATATTCAAATACCATTGCATTCACCCGAGACATGGGAAAGTTACTGTATTGCACTAACACTAAGACTCCTATGAATCTTGGTCTCTTTATCCAAGAAAGCATAATTGAGCAGGTTTTTTCTTCTCGGAGAAAGAACTCTCTTCCTTATCCTTGTGTTATTTCAGCCATTATTTGAGGGGATATTTTCTAAGGAGTTAGGGGTCATTGATAAGAGGATTTTTTTTATCTGAAGTAAGTCTAGGACTTACTATGAGTTGATGAGAAAGAGGCTAAGATTGTAGTCATTAATGCTAAGTTTTGATCTTTGACTTTTCAGATGGTAGCTTTAGAGGCAGAAAAAGTCAGAATGGAAGAAAAAAAGCATGGTAAGAAGCTGCTCCTAAAGAGGCTTGATGGTTATGATATGAATATGTTCTAACATAAGCTAGTTATTGGTTTCAGGGGGAGTTGTTGCTAATGTTTCTTGGCATGTTTATGTTCAAACATGGTATTGAGTTGTGGATGTTAAGGTAATTTTTGGAGTTCTGGAATTAAATGGGAGTTATTATTTATGATTTCATGTTCCAACATCCAAAGTGGGTTTATATTGATCTTTATACTTGCATAGATCCGTGTGGTGAAAGTCCAAAAGATTGATGGGTCCAAAAAATGTCAGAGGAGAGATTGTAAAGTTCGTATTTAATTAATAATCAGTTTCTGAAAATTATAAAAATATGGAAAGTATATGTTGAAACACCAATATATGAAAGATATGCGGAAAAAAGGAAAGACTCAATTGATTTTTTTAGTCCATGACATATAATTTTATACTATCTTTTGTCTCCAAGACCAATACCGCTTTTTTTATGTACCCAGCAAATTCAAAATGATTTGTTTGGTCCCCAAACCAGATTCCAAGGTGGTTTTCAACTGGTTTCAGAGACCAAAAGATGGTATAAGATCATACGTTAGGGACTAAAAAATAATTAAGCCAAAAGAAAATATGAGGTGGTAGAAATATTTCATATGTGCTTGAAATTGAAGAATATATATATTCCTATATTTATGTGATTGGATTGGATTTAAAGAAATTGTAATTGATTTGATATTATCCCCGTTAGCATGGGATTTGGTTTAATTGGATGGGAATATTTTAATTCCTTATTTCAAGGAATTGGATTTGGAAATTATTGTTTCATGGGATATGATTGCAATCATAATTTGAAATGCAATGCGAATTAATTTTCACACAACTTCATGCGTACAAAGACTTTCCATGATGAAAGATAATATTCAGCATGTGAAGAATATTGCTTGTGTGGTGGAATAAGGAAATTGAAGATAATGCAGTATTGATTCCGTATGAGATTTTAGCATATCTATTATGGTAGAATCTCTACTTTAATATTCAACATGTGAAGAATATTGCTTGTGTGTTGGGAAAAAGGAAATTGAAGATCATGCATTATTTATTCCGCGGGAGATATAAGCATATCTATTATGGTAGAATCCCTAATTATAAGGAATTGGATTTATTATAGAAATATCTATCTTAATGGGATTGGGTTTATTATGGAAAATCCATATATTCATGGGATTAGATACACGAAATCAGAATTAGAATTTGAATATTTTGGAACGTGACAAATTTCAATTCGCCAAGGATTGCTACATCTGATATAAACAGAAGACAATTTGGCTGAGTTACTTACAAATATAATTGAAAAATCTGCATCCAAGTTTTCATATATTTCAAGAATACTCAAGAGCCATCCGTAGGTGTTCCGACATGATCTTAAATTGTTGATCAAGTTCAAAATTGTATACCTTAATTCATTAGAAGGAGGAAAATCAGCGTCGACGAGTCTCGAGATCAGAGGGTATCTGATCAAGGTGGATCAGTAGCAAGGGGAGTTTTCAAAATCCACATTTGTAATTAGTAAAGATAATTATAATTGTATGGTGTACTTTGTACTATGTCTTTCTGATTTGTGGATTTATTCTAAAATTGATAAGACCCCGCAGATGTAGGTGATTTCACTGAATTGTGTAACCAAGTTTCATGCGTCAACTTTACTGTTTTAACGTAATTGGTTTAGTTGGAACAAATTAATTTGATTAAAATAGATAATTGGTAAAACCTAAATTTCAAATTTATTTTTATTTGGAAGTCATTTTTATAAAATATTGTTAATCTACTATAAATTTATGATTAAACAACTCCCAGTGTGATATATTGAATAATTACGACGTGAATGTCATGGCTTTACTTCAGAGTTCTCCTCTCTATGGTCTCTTCAAGTTATAGGGTATTTATTAAAGGAAAGGATTCAATTCACACTCTTATTTTTACACCAATTTTAAAACCAAATCTTAACCATCCATATAATCTAATCTCATGGTTGGAATTTGTTTACTAAAAATAGATTTAATGAATGAGTGAGATTAGATTAGATTAGATGGATGGTTAGGATTTGGTGTAAAAATTGGTGTAAAAATAAGGGTGTTAATAGAACTCTTCCGTTTATTAAAATACAACAGTTGATAAAATGAGGTGGCGGGTTTCCTTTATTTAGTTTGATTAATTTTATTTTGGATTATATGGAAAAAACATAATATGGGGTCCTTGCACGTACTATACTTGTTTCTTTTTTTCATTATAAAAAAAATGTACGCATTCGTTGTGGAGAATAATAAAAACTACACAGATTATTTTTGAAAAATATTCATATTTAATTACTACATAACCGTGGAAGACATAATAACTAATAAAGGGGAAGTTTGCTCTGTATGACAGAGTTGTGCTTATAAGCAAAACTGACTTATTTTGAAAGTAGGAAAGACCAACTTCTGTTTTTCCCCAAAAATATATTCTGCTTTCAAAATAATCAATTTTTTTTAAAAAAAATTACCAAACACTAAAAAGTGTTTTGCTTATAAGCACAACACCTTAAAAGCTCTGCCAAACATTTTGAAATTGCAATTATTCCAAAGTACTCTCTTCGTCCCACTTTAAACTTTCTATTTTCCTTTTTGAGACGTCCTACTATAAATTTCCTAATTCTAAACATTCTATTTTTAGCCATAAATATGTGGTCATAAATCTTTCTTTCATTTGATTTATGTAGGTCCACTTTTATCACCCATTAAAAAGATGCCACATATACCTGTGTTAAATTTTGTGCAAAAAGTAATTAGAAAGTTTAAAGTGGGACAGAGGGAGTATAAGTTTAATTACTTTTACACAACATGTGTCCGGCATGCACATGTGGAGCAGGTATTGGCAAGACCTAAGAGCATGTGCAGTGGGGAGTGTGAGAGTAAGTTGAATTAAAAATAAGAACCAAATGGAAACTATTTCCCCCACAGTGAGGGTGTGAGAGCGGTGGTCATATACAAACACCGCGGGGCCCGTGGCTAAAAGAAGAACCGTTCCTTTCTTATTTGTAGGCAGAGGGCACATGGCCCTATCAGAGCATGTCTTTTGCTTTCCATTCTGCTTTCCTTTTTTGCCTTCCTTTTCTACTTTTCTTTTGTTTTCAATTTGTTTATTCATTTCGTACTCCTTCTTTTGCCTTCCTTCTTTTGTTTTCTTTTGTTTTAAATATTGTCAAAAGAGATTTTATTAATTATATATTATAGTATACATTTCGTATTTAAATATTGTTTTCAATTTGTCTATTCAAAATAATTAAATATTTCATATTTAAATATTTCGTATTTCAAAACATTATTTTAAAGTTGTTTAAATATTATTTTTTTCAAAAAGGACAGATTGAATATGGATGTTTAAAAAAATTAGGTGGGATTCATAAATAATAAAGAGAGTAAAATTGTAATATTAAATTTCACATTAAATTTATTTTATTAGGTAAATTTATTTGAATTAATTATAAAAAGTAGAATTAATGAGTAGGATAAAGAGACTCAAGTGGGGTCCATGGAGTGGAGTGAGAGTGGTTTCCACCATTGTGGAGAGAGAAAGTGAGTGTTTTAGTTGTAGTTTGAATGCTGAGGTGGATGAGAGAGATTGTTTATTTAATTAATTGAAACGATTTGAGTGCTGTGAGAGTGATTCCCTCACTGCACATGGTCTAAGGACGAAAAATTGAAATAGTTACTTCTCCACGACCACACGCTTGCCTCTCCTCCCTCTTCTCCCTTGGGTGGACCAGATCCACTTGCTTCAGTGTAAGATAAAGAAACTGAAAAGGCAGCAAATCCAACAGGCGTCATTATTACAACTCTCCATCCAAGAAGCGTATCTCTTACGCGCGATACGAAGGGGCACGACTTTCTCAATAAATCTCATTCCCTGCTCTCCATCATCCACACTCCATACACTTCAGATATTTGAAAATCAGAAATGGCATCCAACGGTTTTCTACCTGTCGTGAAAAAGGGTAACCACTTCAACACTCTCCAACATTTTGAATCAACTCATCTACCTCGCGCGTTTATGTTAACCTCTTTTTTTTTTAATTCATAATTTCCATGTAGGTGTTGAAATATCTCAATAGAAGTTTGGCAAGAAGTTCACTAGGTTCCTTAGGGACATCGAAGTGTGGGAAAAGTCCCTTCTCCAAGAAGGACAAGTTCAAATCCCCCTTCCTATTGTTTGGTTTTTATTATGGTGTTTTCTCAACAAACTCATCCTTTTTGGAATAGTAGTTGACCACGTTCTGGGCTTGGAAGAGAGCTCGTTTGGATATGATCGAGAGGTTCGATCAAATTAAGGTAAGTTTTTTTTAATTCAAAAGCTCATCATGGATGAGCAGGGGTTGTTTTAATAGATCCCCAAACCATTAATAACTCAAAATAAGTGCTTTACAAAATGTCTGTACGTTTGAACCTGTCTCCACTCCAGTATCCTCCACCCTTGTGTTAGATCCTGAGTGGCCAGCAGATTACAAATCCAAAAGTCATCCTACCATATCTACGTTGAGAGCTTGATCCATTTCTTCGAGGGAAAGGGGTATCTTGTCTGAGTATGAATTGGAACTGTTGCCCTTGTTTTGCTTCCTCAAAGCTACTGCCACCTCAATTTTTGTTTGCCAACTTCGCCAAGTAATCAGCCGCTCTATTTGCCTCCCTGAAATAGTGTTGAAATTCAAAGCATGCTTCCTGTTTGATAACCATTATGTTCCTGTAAAGATGTAACACTTTCCAAGGAGGCTTAGCTTCTGCCCTTAAGATGTTAACCGCTAGTATGGAGTCTGATTCGATTGTGATCTTGGCGGCAGGAATGGTTGCAGCAGCCCACTTCATTCCTATAAAGATCGTCGTTAGTTCTTCATGAAGAACATATGATAAACCTTCATCTATATGCTCAGAGATTGTATGAATCAAGGAGGAGGAAGTTGGAGATCTCATAACACACCCAATACCGCATGTATTTAAAGTTAAGGATGCATCACAATTTATCTTGATTCCCTCAGATGGAGGGAGCCATCTAACAGTGCCAATAACTATTTTTGATCCAATTATCTGTGGGGGTATCATCCCATTAGAACAAAGATACGGGTCACTCGATAAGAAATGCAGATCATTATGAATTGAATATAGAGAGAAGCAAAAAGAGGAAACTGCCTTTCAAATGTTATCTGTATTGAAGTCTACATTTTGATGACGTCCGGTTCGGAAATGTGGGATTCACACATACTGCACAGAATTCCAATGCGCAAACGGCCAGGAAAATGAACCTAATCGAGCATGTTAGACAGATTTTTTCTAACAATATTTTCTTCATGAATGCATACTTTTGGATTTTGACTACGGCATATTCCGTTTAAAAAATCAAATCACTAGCTTTACAGCTATAATTGAAACTAATTCTTTTCCGTCGGGGTATGATTAATAAAGCACTATATCTGTTTCATCGCTTAGCTCAAGTTTAAAAAAACCAGTTGAAAAGCCCATGGACCCGCGTTTATCATTTTAAGTATGGAATCTAAATTATATATTAACACTCGAATCATATGCAACATGCCACCGGTCCAAAAACAAACCTGGCCTATAAGCAAGTATTCCCTAATGCTTTAACTAACTAGGGCTAAGACAAAAATAACATTCTTCTTACATAAATGGACCACCTCGGTCCCGTTGTCTTCTTTTAAATGTTGCATTCACACCAAATTGTCAGATTTCAAAAGAAATTAAACTGGGGGAAAACTAACATCCACCTGAAATGATCAAACCGAGCCTTGAAAAATGATTTCTTGCATTCACCATGGTCACCTTGCATTCTACAAATCATGGTGGCCCACTAAATATTGGAAGTATTGCGGTGAAACCATCCTGCAGTGCTCCAAGAAGCATATACACAACAAAATTTCAAAAGCCGGATTTGGTACCTTAAGTAATTATCAAACAACCAAAAGGCACATTTTAACTTTCATTCGTGTATGCCCTACATATACATACCTTCCTTACTGTATTTGTACGAGAAGTATTTTGAACACCACTCAAAAAGGGACTAGAATTTAGAGCAAGTCTTCCTCTCCCCTGCCTTGGCGTCTACCTCCACGGCGGTCACCGCCAAGTTCGTCTAAGAAGAAAATTTTCCTCTTGAATTGGCCACGTTCACGTCCCCTTTCATTAGTAGGATCATGTCTAAGAAGGAAATTTTCCTCTTCAATTGGCCACGTTAATGTCCCCTTTCATTAGTAGGATCTTTAACTGACTCAGGATCTTCTTCCTCCTAAATATCCTGGGTATAAACCGACCAATCTCAGTGACATAATCTTTCATAAGACCATCGGGTGTCTCTACCTTTGATTGCAGGACTCCCTTCAGTTTCAGGACTTTTACAACACTTCATCATTCATCAACATTACACAAATTTCATTGCAAATGATATGCATTGCTTGGTACCTCTGAAATCCAACTGGGGTTTTACCTATCAATGTCAACAGGGATATTTTTCCTTCAAATACCTTTGTGGGACATCTTTGCACCACCTCCGATAAATCAACTTCTCAGGAACATCTCTTACGTCCTCTTCCCAAAACATGAAAAGAGAATATGTACATAACATTCCACGAAACTCAAAATTCTAGCATGAACTGATGTCCATAGTATCCCGATCAAGCCTTAAGCTAAAGTGTCGCTTTTGAGTCAACCCAGATCAGAATTTCTTTATAATAACTTAGTGATGGACTACTATAACATCACTATATTTGGTCACACATTTAGTTCCATTGTGGTCAATTCATCCTCAAACTCCATAAATTTGTCTCTTGTAAACAGCTTCTCGAACCGACTTCAAATGGATGGGTGCTAGTCTGCCTAGATTGTAGGTTCACACTGTTGAACGTTGCACTATCCTCCTCGCTAATTCTCTTGCACACTGCTTGCCCATACTTCTCTACAAATTTTGTCAAGTTTGTGCTGATGTTAACAAAACCCTTGAAAAAAATTTGTTCATCCCTTCTGCGTTGCATCAATGACATCCTAGCCCAAACGTGAGATTTGAAGCAGACAAGTACCCATTTTCCCCTCTTCCCATACATTTCAACCATCCACAAATTCCTCTCCAAGTTGTGTTTTGCCACAGTATCGCGCCAACAATTCTCAAACTTTTCCACGAAGAATGAATCATGTAACAACCTATACTTCTCCTACAAAATTTTCTTCCAATTGGCCAAACGACCTAGATTCCTTACTGCATTTAGCATTATGTGCCAGATGCACCACCAGTGCATTGTCAGAGGAAAAATAGCTTTAACCGCCCTACCTACACATAAACAAGGACACATTCAACAATTATTTCGAAATTAATTCCACCCATAAATGTAGAGATCAATAACACTACCGTAAAATTACATCAACAACACATGAGTACAACAATGAATATGAGTTTTAGTGAACTTAGGTTCCTATAGCTTTATCTTGGTCAGTAATAATGCATGTGAGAGAATTCCCTATACATTTCATCCACACATTGAATTACAAAACAAACATTTCAGTATCCTTTTTACTTATTAGTGCACAACCCAAGTACAAGCTCTTCTCGTGATGATTAACGCCAATAAATGGTGCAAATGACATCTTGTACCATTTCGATAAAAATGCTGTGTCAAATCAAGCTACATCACCAAGCTTCTTGCACGCCTACCTGCACTGGGAATCACCCTAGAACACATTCTTCAACTTCCTTTCAACATCAATATTGTACTCATAAAAATTCACTAGATTGTTCCCTCATTTTCAGGAAATGGGATTCCATCGCAGCGAAATCCACCTTGCTTATTGTGCGATGTGGATTGGAAATAGATGAAATTACACATGTATATCGCTTTAAAGGGTACCTCATTGACCCCTTTGTATCTATTAATGAATATATTAACCATGTGGGGAATGGAGACACCAACAGTACTAAGCTCCAAAATATCCTTCTAGTCGGATAAACTTATTTACGGTAATTGGGTAGGCGTTGTGAATCAAACACCTCAAACAAATGGTTGTGGACATCTATAATATCTGTAATCCTATAGCCAGAATCTCCTCGGGGATTCCTCCTTGCATTAACACTATACAAGCAATATATTCTGAAGGTTTTAGTATAACGGGTTGATAAGTCGACCTCGATATAAATTTCTCAAATTTTGACACACCAGTCTGATCTTATAGTGATTTGTGCTGGAGTTGCGATCATCTTCAAACTTGTACTTAGGATTTTCAGAGGTTCTAATACGTGCTTGGAATCCTACAGAACATGCATACCGGTGTACACAAGCCACAAACTCTTCTCCGGAGTTGAATTCCATTCCTACAGTTGGTTTAGAAATAGACACACTACCGCTAAACTCACCTACATGAACACATCCACTACCTCTAGAAATGGAACCATTTACGCCGACACCATCCCCTACAGGTGCATCATCTGTTGCCCTGAACACCGGATCACTTTGTTCCCCTTCTTCGTCCATAGCTAGCACTTTATCATAGTTCAACCAATAATTTTTTGACATATATAAAAAATATGCACAATTACCAACACCCCCATCACCTACCTTTTCCTCCACGTCTATTACAACATGTTCCCCATCACCGCTATGAGGCTTGTTTCCACTAGCATCGGTGTTAGCATATAAATTCACTGTAGTCTAGAATGGTTTGTACATTTTCCTAGGATTGTAGAATAGTCTGTACATATTCCTAGATTTTTTTTATGTTCATTGTATTTGCCTCATATTTGTACATTATATATACCATATAATTAGAAGCCACCAGGTGTGGACTATTCCCTTATCATGGTATCAGACGAGTAAATCATGGCCATTAATCTCCCACTTTCCTCTCACTTCTCATTTCTTTTATTTTCTACAAACCCTGGCCGCCCCTCATTCCTTTATTCACCTTTATTAGTTTGATCCTTTTATTTTTCCGTGCCCCACGTGATTATCTCCCTAGCCACAAATAATTACCACATAAATTACTTACCATTTGGCCCACAACAAACAAACACATAAAGCTGTATCTCTTCTTCTTCCTCACTTACGACTAAAGCTGCATTTCTCCATGACAGGTTCTACACCCTGCCCTTTGTCAATTGTGACACCTGTTTATCTGATTACATACATATTATCATCCTCCAATTATCTTCTATGGTAGACTCACGTTCAAACCCTGTTAGAAGGTGAAAATCTTTTCTGCTACGTCAATGGTTCTTTCCCCTGTCCATCCACCACCAATGGAAGTACCTCTTCCTCTTCTCTATCATCACTACAGTCCTCCTCTATCACCGAATCTTATTGGCGTATTCAAGACTTACAGCTTCAGTCCATTCTTCGTCCAACTCCAACTGAGGAAGCTATGGGTGTTACGATTGCTTGTAAAACTTTTGCTAAAATATGGTCGGTCATTTCATCAACTTATCAAAATCAGTCTGTTGCCTGAGAGATTCAAATTTGTGACCAGCTTCACTCTCTCCGTCGAGGTTCTGGTACGGTCCTGGAAATCTACACATGTTTCAAAGCTATCTTGGATGATTTCAACAACATTGGTACTCTGTTATCTAGAAAATAATGCATTCTGAATTTTTTGAGAGCTCTTGGTCTTGAATTCTCATAATTTCTAGTGGTATATTGGCCCCAAATCCGTTGCCTTCTTTTGTGGATGTGGTTTCTTTAGCAATTAGTCATGAAATTCTTAAACAATCTCCTTCTGGTCTTGTTAGTGGTATTGTATCATGTGAAGTACCATTTTGATGGCTCCCTTGATTGGTATAAAGCTCGTCTAGTTGCCCAAGACTTCTCTCAGCTTCCAGGATTTGACTTTACTCATAAATATAGCCCGGTCATCAAAGCCTCTACTATTCATATCATTCTCATAATTTCTACCATCAATTATTGGGCTTTGTATCAGTTGGATGTTTAGAATACTTTCTTAATTGCGTTCTTCGTAATCATGTGTATATGGAGTAACCCCATGGTTATCGTGATCCTCTACGGCCTGATTATGTGTGTCTTCTTCGGAAACCTATTTACGACCTTAAAGATACACCTCGGGCATGGTTCCAGCGCTTGAGTACTTATTTGAAGGCTGTTAGTTTTACTTGTAGCTCTGCTGATCCTTTGCTCTTTATTTATGTTAGTGACACTCAACTTTTCTATCTTCTGGTCTACGTCGATGCCATTATTGTCACTGGCAATAACTCCACACTCATTGTCTAGTTCATTTCCCGCACGACTTGTGAATTTTTCATTAAATATTTAGGTGATCTTCACTATTTCCTTGGTCTTGAAGTCACTCGCTCCCCCACTGGTTTTTTCTTAGGTCAAGTCAAGTATGCTATAGAGATACTTTAGTGTGCTGGAATGACAGATACTACTCTAGTTTCCACTCGTGTTCTACCTGGTTCTCAGCTGCATAGCTCATCCAGTCCCGATTTTGCTAATCCCACCTTATATCGATCTCTTCTTAGAGCTTTGCAGTATCTTACTATCACCCACTCGATCTCTCATATGCGGTAAATTCAGTCAATCATTTTTTACAGTCACCTAGGGATGATTATTATCGGGCTGTTACTCGCATATTTCGATATGTTCGAGAGATGCTTCATTATGGTCTTGCCTTTCGATCTTCATCTATTCCTCTTACTGTTCTTGGAAACTCCGATGCTGATTGGGCTTAGTGTCTCGAGACTCATTGTTCCACATACAGATATGCCATTTTTCTCAGTGGAAACATTGTTTCATTGAGTGCTAAGAAACAACCTACTGTTCTCGGTCCAGTTGTGAGTTTGAGTACTGTGCTTTGGCAAACACTGGTGCTGAGTTCACTTGAGCCCACCACTTTCTACGAGAGCTTTGTGTCTCTTTGTCTTCCCCCGGTTGTCCTTTGTGACAATAACAATGCTATTTTTTTTACTCAGAATCCCGTGGCACATAAGAGGGCGAAGCACATTGATATTGGCGATAATTTTATTCGTAAACTTGTAGCCTCTGGCAAGCTGCACGTTACTCATGTTCCTTCTCATCTTCAGATTGCTGACATTTTCAGTAAGGGTTTATCTCGCCCTTTGTTTGAGCAATTTCAATCCTAGCTACGCGTGTCATCGAATCCCATGCTTAGCTTTATGGGGGGGTGTTAGTGTATAGATTCATTGCAATTTAGAGTGGTCTGTACATTTTCCTAGGATTCTAGAATAGCCTGTACGTATTCCTAGGATTTTATGTTCATTGTATTTGCCTCATTTGTACACTATATATACCATATAATTAGAAGCCACTGGGTGTGGACTATTCCCTTATCAGTCGGGGTTACGACACACTTCTT
>JAULKJ010289408.1:0-12411 GCA_032355405.1 Rubia balearica | reverse complement strand
AGTTAGGCTCGGTGATGTGTCCACCCGAGGAAATGAGAGTTCTAGCTATAATGTCATAGGCGATCTGTTGGTTAATAGGCAAGTCTTCTAGATCAAAATATTCTGGCATTCCTAATTCCCTCCAATCACATCCAAAGTATTTCACGCTACATTCAACAAATTCAAAGTAAGAGTATCACTATTAAACGGCTATTTTTGCCTATGGTAAAAATCATCCAAAAGTCCATATAAATCCTTGAGGAAAACTTGTTCGGAGTGTTCATAAGGGTATTCTAAAAAATTATTTAAAAACCATTGGCTAATCAAAATGTCCATGCCCCAACCCTAGTCTCATAATCCCCGTATGTAACTTCTCGTAAACTCGCATAAAATTAACATGTTAAATCAAAGTAAGCACTCTCGTTACACGAAAGAAACTTATCGACATGTTTATCTTTAAAATTACTAAGGGGGTCGGCCAAACCTATAGCAAGATTTTCACTAAAATTGACAATGTAGCAATCTATTAGTTTCCCCTTTTCATGCAAATCTTCATAACGTTAATGTACAAAGGGTGAGACAAATCTTGTATTCGACGTACTACCGGTGGATTGAGACCTAGGGTTTGCACTCCTTGATGCTTCTCCTATTGCCATTGACTGTAAATTAGGGATTTGTGAAGTGTTGTAATGGAAGTTTAGTTTGCAAGTTTGCAATGATTTATTGTGGTTTTTAGTTTTGGGATTGGATTTTGAAATGAATCCTCGATCCACATTTTTTTTATAGAGAAGGGTTTCCAAGTTCAGAAACCCTTCAATCGGCTCCTCATGTAAAGCTAAGATCAGTTTCCAAGTGAGGAAATGTTTTTTGTAGAGATTATTTCTTCGTTTTTCATTTCCAGTGCAGGTCCGAAAATAGGCTACATGCTCGGAAAGATAGTTTTCGAGCTTAGAAACTATATCTTGCCTTCTTAATGAAATGGTAACCAAACTTTCCAAGCTCGAAAAGTTGTTTGTGCCTATGGTAAATTTTTACTATATACTTTCTGAGCTCTGAATTAATTTTTTCCTACAAAAACAAAGGACAGAGCAATTTCCGATCTCGGAATCGCATTCGTCCCTATGGTCAAAAACCAAAATTTCATTGATTTCAAATCTTGTTTGCCTAAAAATAAAATGCACCTACATAACAATAATTCATTTTACTCTAAATATAAGTTGATTAGTGATTGAAAAAATCAACCAATTAGTTTCTACAACATTTTCAACCAAATATGAATTTTACCAACTATTTCACAACCAATTTCAAAAACCATGAATTTGTGACATACTAAGTCATTGAATGTCTACAATCAAATATCAAATTCAAACCCAAAATAAAAAAATGTAATGGCAATCCAAATTCATAAATATCCTATTACACCTCCTCAAGCATACTTTCTATCTCGGGGTCTATCTAATTATTTTCGTCAGCCCCCAGTCTCTTGTCCAACTTCACCTCCACCACCATCTCCGCCTTCTTCACCAACAGCGTCATCGCTGCTACCATCACGATCATCACCAACGATGTCCCCATCATCATCGCTCTCGGAGAAGACCGGCTCGAAACTTGCTTGGTCTTTATCATCGCTCAGTTCAAGGCGCAGTCCTTGTGATATTAAGAAAGCCACATGCTGCGATTGGGCCTGGGTCAACATCTCGTGAGTCTAGATAACGTCCGCACACAAGTAAACAAAATACTATCTTAGCGCACCTTCCAGCCAGTCTAGGATCCTGTGAGAAATTAAAATTAAAAATACAAGAATTTATTAGACTAAATCAAAACACAGTTTATGAATCAATGTGAATTAAATAATTTCAAATCACAATGGATTACTCATTGGAGCTTGATACCTTGGCTCTATTGAGTTCCGCCTAGTGATTTCTCTTTGTACCCTTGACTTATTGACCGAGAACAACTCTATGCTCCCATTTCCCATGGAAATCAAGCTAAAATTGTTTATGTTGGAACCACACTTTATTATAATGTTCCATGCGGTGGGGCATGTCCACTACTTGCTTCCACCTTCTTCAGGATGGCGGTAACCAAACCATCATAGAGGAGGTCAAACTTTTTCATGTTGGCAACCTTTAGCATGAAAGAGATGATGGTGAACCCTAGGTTAATTTTAACACCCTCCATGACATAGTAGAAAATCATCAAGTTTCCAATCATCACCTCCCAAGTGTGGCCACCCATTGGAAAGACGTTCAGGCAAATCCACTCATACACTACACGTTGCTCGAGGGTCGAATACTAATGTCATAGCACTCAACTTTACCCGCATCACTATTAGATATTTTAAAATATTTATTCTTCATCATAAAGAGGCATAGGGGGGTCGCTTTGCTCAATCCCGGCCAACAATGGGTGTGGTAAATTTGTAGGGAACCTTGGGGATCATCGGGTCTAAGTTTTTCTAGGGCTTTATTTGTGCTATACTTTCTGACATTGACTACATTCCCATTCATCTTAGTTATGTCCCAATTATTAATACTTTGACCCAAGTTAGTGTAAAATTGGATCACCTCATCGATATGTACAGGTTTCCCAATGCAAAGTAGCTAGATGTTGTGTTTTAAAATTGGCCAGAAATAATCTACTCCTAATTCACCTATGCTCGAGTCTAATATGCTCTTGTAATTAATCACTTTTCCCTTCAAAAAAGTCACATACCTTTGAAGAATTTCTTCGATTTCCCGATCTCCATGATAGAGCGATGGCTCCGGTTACTCGCCTTTGACTTAGATGCCTTGCACTTTTGGCTCATTTTTGGTTTCTTTGTGGAAGAAAAACTGGAAGTGGGGATTTAGGATTGAGGGTTTGAGAATTCAAATTGTTGGATGTTAGGGTTTGTAAAATCTGCCCATTTTTTAATATACTACAGCTGTTTCCGAACTCGGAAATAGCTCTTGTGTTCTTGTTTAAAGCTAAGAACACTTTACAAGTTCAGAAAGTGTGTGACCCAGAGTTTTCGAATTCGAAAATGACTTAAATAGGGAAAAATACAGTCAAAAGGGTTTCAAAAGGACATTTATTGCCCATTTGAAATCAAGCGCAAAAATTTCCAAATATTTCACCTCCCAAACCCCCCCCCCCCAAACCTTCTTCCTCAATTATTCCTCATCTAAATACCAACATTTCATCTTCAAATCATGCAAGGTGTGATTTTATCTAGTTTTTCATACATATTATCATCTATTCAAAGTCATCTACCCAAACTTTTGATTTTACAATGCTGTTGGGAATTTTCCATTGAAGTTGATGATATTTTGGTGAATAAGGGTTAACCTTTATTTGAGGAGAAGGTTTGTCCTCTAACAATGAGCTAACAAATGGTTTTTCATTGTACGACCAAAAACCCTAGGATTTTTTATGGCTTTCATTAGGTTTTCTACAATGGTATTTTTTTATTTAAGAGTTATATGTTTATGGGTAGGTTATTTTAGTTCATTTATATATGGATTTGGATTTTGGTTGGGAAATGCTAGCCTAACATTAATTATGGCATCTATTTAGGGTTTTTTGTGTTTAATTAAAAGAGAGGTATTATTAAAGCATGTGAGGGTTTTTGTTTAGTAGTTGCAATTTAAAATTAAATTAATTGTTTTATGTATTATACTTTTCATTTCATTAGGGTAAAAGTATACATTTTATTTTCTTGAAGTAATTGTGACTAATAATATGGTATATTTGTTAATGTAGCATACAAAATAACGATCACCAAGAAAAGGACTCGTGATCAAGGGACTTCACTTTCCCGGAATGAAAATCCACCTTCATCGAACCATGGTGTGGATGAGGATGAGGATGATAGATCTGAGTAAGTAGGAATAGCCCAAACTCATTGTAGAACCCTAGAATGTAGAATGGCTAGGAAAGAGTTCACCTCATTGATATTCAATAATACTAACGAGTGTGTATCGGCCCAACATGAAAAATGGTCAAGTTGGGTGGCGAAATTGGGTAGAACGAGCGTTGACATCCGCTACGATAGTTGGCACGAAGTCCCCAAAGAATACAAAGCCACTCTATGGATGGAATGCAAGGTAGATTTAATGATTTGTTTTTTCCAAAAAAAATCCCCTACTGTAAATGTACCTTTGTGATTGATATTGAGGAGGTTAAAATCATCACAAAGACCATTTGACATCAAATCACCAGACATGGATGATTTGAGGAGGAAGGCTATGTTGATGATGTCAAGGAGTTGGCGTCAACATAAATACACTTTGTCAAGGGACTTCATTTTTTTGGATAAAAGGGGTGATCGTCTGTGGCTAATTTAGACTCACATTTAACTTAACAGTTGGGAGATCCACAAAAGGAGGGCATTGGAGAACAAGGATAATGTTAGTAAAAATAATTTCTTAATATTTAAGAATTTAGATTATCATGTGTATAGTGATTACATAAGTCTAACTTCCTAACTTTGGGTAAGAGGGAAGAAAAACAAAAAAAAATCTGCAAAGAATAAAATTCCTCTCCTATTTAGCCATGGGGTTATGCTTTGGCAGCAATCGACATAGTCACACAACATTTTAAAGAAGATGTGCAAATTGCAATAGAGAGTGGGATGACCGAAGATGAGGCAGGGGATTCTGTGCAACCAATCAATTCGGATGACATTGAAAGGCATGATCTATTCCTCAAAGGGCAAAAAAGGATGGATTTTATGTGAACGATGAAGAAAAAAGGATTGCGGAAAGAATTGTAAGCAAAAATTTTATACTATAGATTTCTATTTTCTCAACATTTTTCTTAATCATGTATTCTAATTTACCTTCTACTTTATGTAGGAAAAAGTGAACAATGATCAATTGCAAGGGAAATTCATTCTGAACAATAAGCACGACATCCTTTGTGAAACAACCAAGAAACTCAACCAACCGGGGCGTACTAGGGGTGTGGGATCATTTATGACTCAACAAGAGGTGTTTGGCATTGTGAGGTCCTACAATGGTGTTGATCCCTCTAAATTCCACATCCTACAAAAGAAACTCTTCTTTTAGACAAATAAATTGAACAACAAGACATCCTCATTCGTAAGTTGATCCAAAACACCAGCCTTGTTCTTCCGGCCAACTTAAATAGTTTAATACCCAATCAGACCCCACCATCCATGGGATTGCGTCATTCCCTCGGGGATATTGAGGTGAATCGATAGGCTGTTGTTCAAAAGAACCCAGTTGTAAGAATCGAGCGACAATTATTCATACCAGAAAATATCAACGATGCCTTACAATCTACCGATAATAAGGTATTTATTTAAATTTCCTCCCCTAGTGATTCTAGAAAAATAATAAATTTGTACATTAACATATAGTGTTGACCCGTCTCTTCCCAGTGCGTCGTTAAACACACAAGAGGAGGCTACCAATGTTTATTAAGGGTCAAATACGAAATTTATAATGTTTCTCCCATTCCTACTACTATGCTACCAATAACGCTAGATAGTAGCAAGTATCGGGGTCATCCACAAAGGTGTTATGAATCTAGAAATTATCCACGAAAAACTGTGATCGGGTCGTCAATCTGACCACGTGTTAGGAATAATAAGTGTTGTGAAAATAACCATTTGGGGGGGGTATTTTCAATTATCAAACTACTAACATGCAAAAATGGTAATAAACTATATTAACTAACTTTTGGGGGGTATTTGTGTAAGATGAACAATAATTGTTCTTATCCTCGACTCATTCACATATAAAACTATTTACCTATCTCATGCATATGTTACATAGTGTGGAGAAGCCATATATTTTCCTCATCTGTCATACAAGGTAATGCCATCAATACATGCTTATCTCATTATCTCCTTAATTAGGGATGTGCTCTAATCCAGTGACTCTGCAGACCATCCACGTCCCTTAGTCTTAATGCTAATGTGCCCCCTCTTGGAGGAACAAAACCCGTTTAAAGGTCTTTGCCTTGCGTATGTCACAACCATTAGATATGAAAGTAAGGGCATTACATCTCGGACTCTCCACTGTGGATCTCAATCCCTAGGCCTAGAGAGGCAAATGGAATTGATACCTTTTTTAATACTCTAAGGTTGGAACGAATTTTTAATTTCTCCGAACCGGCACAACCCTATTTGCTACAAACAATCATGCTCAATCTATTGAGGTAATTTAAGGGTTTCCCCTAGTTGGAATTTTCCAAATTGATCGCCCAACATGCGATTCCTCTGCCACGACTATCCAATTAGAATTATGGTTTACAACATTCAAAGATATTTCATCGAAGTGACATGAATGAACTTATCTCACTAGTTTTCTTGAACCTACTCCACAATTCTAACACTCCCAAGATAGCAATGATATCTACCATGTTATTATACTAGCATACATATATGGATACATCATAATAATGGCATAGCATAAATCTTTGAGAAAATAAATCATACATAAAGAACAAATATTCATAGGAATTAAGATAGAAGAATCTAAATCTCAAAATGCCAAAATGTAATAATGAATACAATTACACCCCAAGTTTTAGAAACTACTACCAAGACATTGAATCCAAATATTTCATTGGATTCAATGCCATTCAGGCAAAAAGGAATATAAAATATAAAAAGAGAGAAATCTAAAGAGAAAGGGGAGAGTTTTTTCTCTTACTAAACTACTCTTTAAGTGAAAATATGAAAATAAAGATTAGCCCTGGTCTATATAAATAGTAGTAGTGAAATGAGCCTAAAAATAGGTACAAAAGAGGCCAAAACCCTAGCAGCCGCAATTGGCGTGGGAAGTGGTTCGTGTCACGGCCCATGTCGGTCGTGCTAGCGCTGGACACCGCGCCTGGCACAAACCATGTTCCTAATGCTAGCGTAGCCTAATGGGCCTGGCATGGGCCATTTTGCTTCATTCTGGAGCTTCCCGTATCATCCGGTGTGGGTTGTTAGCCGGGTCTTCTTTTTGCTCCTTCTGATCTGCGCCATGCGTCGTTTGGCGAGCCCCATTGGCAGGATGCTCATTTTACTCAGTACCTCGGTGTTCCCTGCATCATTCTTCACACCCCGTGTACTGGTCTTGGTATTTTTGACTTGAAACAGTTTTAGAGTGAAAAGTGTCTTAGAGGGGCACCGCCAACCAAAATGGGGTACCCGTCGTGCCATGATCTGACACGGCATGTACCTATTGATATGTGACGTGTCATGGATTCCTAGCATGGGCCGTACTGCCTTATATTGGTCATGTAAGCTTATGGTTTGTGCCAAGCTAGTGCCAAGATTATTGGTTGCCAAACTTTTTTGCTATGCTACAGATGAACCGTTAGTACGATTTGAGAGTTCTTGCAGTCAATTTTATAGCGCTCAAGAAGAAAATCCAATGGTTAAGTTCTTAAGTGCTTAATTTTCTCAGATATTTCCTCAAACGTCGTGCAACTCCCAGACAACAATTCTTTTTTGAACTTTGCCTTTCTGAATTTTGAATTCGCCTTTTTTGGTCCCAAATCATATACTACCACGATTTAAGGTTTTTGGCCTTCAAATATTCTATTAACCTTGCGAGTGGCCGTTAAATATACTACAACCATTGTTAGTGGCCTTCAAATATACTACCACCCTTGCAAGTGGCCTTCTACAAAAGATAACAAAAAGAAGTACTCACGAGCCACCTAATGACGAAATCAAAATGGAATATCTAGGCACCCATGAATAAAAAATATCCATTAGTTCTAATTATGTCTACAAAACTTGAGGTTTAGACAAGAAAGTCAATAATGGTCATCTAAACCCTTTGTCGTGCAAACCTAAATGAAACTAGCAATCAACCAAACAAAAGATGATAATAAATCTGTTAAATGCATCAGCTAACGCATGTTATATGGTGCACATAAAGGGTGGTGGGAATATATATATATATATATATATATATCTAGAAACCACTCCAGTGTGAGCTATATATTGACCAAGGTATAGGTGGTTAACCACTACACGTGGCCAATGGAGTTTTGCATCAGATGATGGAACACCATCACTCTGTGCCTATTGCTGAGGGTATTTCTAGGGTTTTGTTAGAGGATCCGTTGGTGTTGGGCACCCTTTTTCAATAGCAGGTAAGAAGGTAGGCCCCTCACGAGGAATGTTTCAACTTTGGCCTCGTACGCTTATTTATGCCGATCCTGTAACAAATCACCACTTGAAGGAAACACGGCTTACATCACCTACACTGGTGAAAAAAACTCCAACACTTGTCAAACCAACACATAAATTTGGCCCGAAAACACTCATGCATGTTAGACCCCCAATTGCAAAAGCACAAGTCATTAGAGACTCACCACACTCGTGTGTGTCCTGTACAAGTGGCTACAACAGCATGATCGAAGCTGAACATACTAATTCTTGGGAAATGACTGTGTGTTAGGATGCAAACGAGAGATCATGGCATTTTGGAGTGATTTTGAAGATCTTTGGAGATATGAACAAGTCAATCAAATGATTATGTTCATCTAAACCTCGTGAGTTATTTCAATCATTTTTAGTAAAATTCACTATTGCATTTCCTTTAATACACCATAAAACAAATGACATTTCGTAGATACATGTATTTCACCCATAATCAAAAGAAAGGATTGATTTGGTACATGTGCCCGATGTCAATTCAGTAAATTGGTTCTACTAAAAAAAGAGGATCGACTAAATTCGTAAGAGCCAAGGGTGAAAGGATGAGAATTTTTTCATTAAGTCATACATTGAAAGGTTATACCAAGTTTGTACGATTACATTACCGGCATCAAAACACTAATTTCGTTGATAATTTACACTTTCTTATACAAGTACCATTGGAGACTGATTTTTAATGTCCCCACCGACAACCGCGTTTATTGGATATATCCCCTTCATTTCCAACTGTCGGACACATTTGTCAAGATTTTGGAATTGGTAATGAAGGACAAAAGCGACCAACGTACATGTAATTTGGAGGTGGTCGAAATCAAGGTGGACTATGGACATTATTTTTTCAATTAACAATACTTAATTGTTATTATAATTTAATTATGGATTCAAGTTAATTTTAATCAGTACAAGAAGCAGACGCAAAATAGGAATGCAGATATTACGTAATGTTAGTCAAAGCTGACTTACTTCAAATTGACAAGGTACATATGTACAATTGTTCTCGCAAGCAATGTAACTAAGCTTTCTGGTATTTTCCAATAAGTAGTTATTGACAAATTTTCTTGAAGGAATCAAAGCCCTACTCCCAAGATGATATCAACATTGTTCGAAATAATTTGGCTCGCCATCTCATACTCAATCGGTCAGCATCTGTAGGAAATCGAGATATTGGTAAAGCAACAAATTTAGAATAATAGTGTAGATTAGGACTATTGGAATAGATTCCTACTGTTTCCTTTTCCTATCTATAGATTATTTCTTGGTTAACATTATCTATAGATTTTTGTGAACATGCAAGATACTATCATGTACTGTTTTGTGTTTGTTGGTATGGTTGAAGGCTTTTTTATTTCGTTGGAGAAATGAAATAGAAATATGTATTGACCATAAGAACATAATATATTTCCAATTTTGGGAACTTTTCATCATAATACACATCATGACGATCACCAATTATGATATCGGAAACATAATATACGAGGCAGTTCTGAGCTCAGAAATAATTCTCATTTGAGCTAAATAGGAGCAATCATTTTACAGATTGGGAACGGAAAGAAGACATGAGCTCGGAAACAAATAACGTTTTAGTGAAGAGCAGATTTGGTATCTTCGATTTTGGAAACTTTTGCCTTTCCGAGTTGGAAAATAGTAACTCCAGTACGAGGGATGACCAAACTTTAGTGTCCCTATAAAGACAGTTTTTAACCACATTCGTTGGCAATTTTAAAGGCGATTTTTATAACCTAATTCTATTGATGGACGATGGAAGGCAGGGCCAGAGAAGGCACATTGAAAGTGCCTTCCATTGTTCGATATAACCGCCTTTAATCCCCCACCCCCACACTAGTGTACTGTACGTCTGATAAATTTGGCACCATCAGCGTGTATGTGGTACATCTTACACATTCGCCATGCATCTAGTACATTTGGCACAACTGTTGGGCTTCTAGTACATCTGGCACAATCGTTATGCATCTGTATTTGGGATATTCGTTTGTCTGTATCCGGTTTCTTCGAGATTCAATTCGTATTGAATCGTATTTTGTTTATGTTCTATTTTTGGTATTTTGAGTCAATGTGGGGGGATTTTTTGGATTTCTCCACAAAACACCTTGAACGAAGTTAGCCATGTCCCGCTAATGACAAATAGTTTATCGATGACTCTTCTCGACGGTTTGGGATTCAGTTTCCAAGGTGAATGCGGAGTTGTGAAAGGTCTAAAATGTGGTACCTTTTATATTCTACAAGGTTCTACCCTGCCAAGTTATGCTGTTGTAGCATCATTTGAATATCAGAAGATGAAAATCGGTACTGCTGATAATCCTGCTGATAAGTTCACCAAACTGGTTCCTCGTGGAAAGTTTGGAAGTTCCAACATTTTTTGGACTTGCTAAATGTTCTAATCTATTATTCTGGGCCCGGGTGGCATTCTGGGACAGGAAGAGTCAGGATACAACTGAAAAGTTTTGTTGCATCTAGTATAATCTGTTATCTGCATCGATTATCTGCATCGATTATCTGTTTCGAGGGAAAGGATTTAAGTCAAGGTGGATCTTGTTAGAATATAACTTGAATTAAAATTCTTTTCTATTTTGAATTTGTTATTAGGTAATTCCAATTCTGTTTAGGACTAGGATTAGGATAGACTTATTCCATTCTTGTTTAGGATTTTGTAGTTTGGGAGATCTATATAAACTTTCATTTGGGTCTTTTTTAATGTGTGAGATTGACGACATTTGTTCTGGTCTGAGAAATCTCCCTTCTGATTCTATATAAAGCTATTTTTTGTGTGGACGTAGCTAACACATTGTCAGTGAACCACGTAAATTTCTCTGTGTTGTTCTTTAATTATTTATTTTTTAGTTGCACCTGTAATAACAACCCACTTGATCAGCAGGTTACAGGTCTATTTTGCAATTTTTACTCGTTTCACAACATGAACGAAACTAGCGAATTATGGAGAAACGCTTTAATGATTCCAAAAATCGATATGATGTGGTATAAATAGATTGATAAGGTATGCGTCAAAAGGTCCAAGCTCAACATGGTACTACTTCCGTTCAAGACCTAAAAGAGTAGAGACATCTGATGATGCGATGGTCCCCGTCACATCGACAACATGTGGGGTATAGTAGGAGGAAATTTTGATCTGAAAATTTGTGATGTTGAACCTTCCTTCATATGCACACACAACCACCAAAACTTAATTTGGGCATCGAAGCAGATTTGGGAGAGATGCCGCTCCACCCGAACCCTTTTCTTCTGGCCTTTCAGGTACTTGGAAGGAGGCCTTAATACATCGCTAGCCCATCACCAAAACAAAGATGTAACAGACACAATTAGGATTTTCACCATATATGAAAGATATGATACAATACTAAATCCAATTTATGTTCTCCGCTGTCAGTTAAAACTTCATACTTTTTTATTAATTTTTTACTCAAATTACCTTTGGTCAACTACCCCTCTTTCCATTGTGACTACCAGTGATGGTTGTCGTTGTTTAGTGGTGATGGTATTCATGATAGAAGGCCACCGGTGGTGGCAGTGGTCGTTAACGATTAACTGTGGTGATGGTTTGCGCTAGCGGTCGGGGTGATAGTGGTGGTGGATGTTGTTGGCGATGCTTAATGGTGATGGTCGACGGCGATGATCAGTTGTGGTGGTTGGCTTCATCATGGTCGATTGTGGTGATTGGCAGTGGTTGTCATTGTTGACTGCTTGTGGTGTTTGTCATCGTCGATTTTCAGTGACGATGGTCGTCATTGCAGATGGTTGTTGGTGGTGGTTGTTATTTGTTAATTACAATGATGATTAGTATCATCGGTGGTCTGAGTGAAGGTGGTGGTGGTTGGGGTGATGATCACTCATAAATTATAGATTTGCATGCTGGTGAAAGTAGTGGTGGTCGGCGGACGGTGGTCACTCTTAGATGACATATTTGGTGGTGGTGGTCGGTGATTAATTGTATAGGGGGTTACGCATCTAGTATAATTATTCAATGACATCCATTTTGGGTAAACTCTTCGAGTCAAAATAAGCCCATTAACAAACCTAGGATATAATATAACCCAAACATTTCATTTCAAATTGATCAGCCAACATAAATTCGATGAAAAGGCAGTAATTGAACTAGTACAACTCAAAACCTGCCCAACCCCCACAAGTTCATCCCATGAAAAGTACCATTATTTTTACCCTTATTCTTCAACCAAGTGAACAAATACATCGATCTGATTGTCTTCCTCATCGCTTACGAACAG
>JAULKJ010289398.1:0-12411 GCA_032355405.1 Rubia balearica | reverse complement strand
ACCCTACGGGTCCGGGTCGGGTCTAACTAAATTTTCTTCGGGTCGGGTCTGGGTCTTATTAGACCTGACCCAGACCCGACCCATGATCATCCCCAGTCATCAGTGTAAGGTTGATCAGATATGCAGCTATAAGAACACACTCTTCCCAAAATTCAATCGGTAAATTGGCTTGAAATTCAAAACATGAGCCACATTCAACAAATGACGATACTTGTGTTCCGCAAGACCATTCTGATGTGGTGTATCAACCATAGAAGTCTCAAAAATAATCCCAGACACAGCAAAGTAGGATCTCAAAGGTATAAATTATGTACCATTATCAGCCCGGACACGCCTAACAGTGTGGCCAAACTGATTCTTGACTAAAGCACAAAATTCAATAATTCTAGAGGTAACTTCAGACTTAGCAACTAATAATTAAATCCAAAAAGACCAGGAATAATCATAAACTATAGTCAAAAAATAAAATGCACCACTAGATGATGGTGTTTTATAGGGACCCCAAATATCACAATGTATTAACTCAAACAAAGAACTAGCATTCGAAGAACTCAAAGGAAAACTATGTCTAGTCTGCTTTGTTCGATGACAAACCGAGCAAGGTACAGTAACATTATTTGTGCTAAAATCAAGAGCAGAAATAGAAGAAAACACCATAGAGGAAGGATTCCCAAGACGATGATGCCATAAATCAGAAGACAAAACTGAAGCAACTGTCGGATTAGACTACATGATATGAGGACGATCATTCGTATCCAACAGACGAATCCAGTACCCCCCCTCCCCGATGTTCACCCATATTGATTCTCAATAAAATGCAATAAATTTCAGTTGCAAAGCTAGACATTTTTAAGGCAGATAACAATCTAAAGCAAGATAATATATGGCATCGCAGAAAAGGTATGTAGAGTACATGAGAAAGAGTAACATCTCCAAAATTAATAAAACCATATTGGGATGCAGATGACACAGAACCATCTGGCAAGACAACATTCACGGCATGAACAACATTAGTAATATTATTCAAAGAACCTCTGTCACCCGTCATGTGATACGAGAATCAAGGATCTATGCTAAAGTGTATTGACCTTACTCATTGTCATAAACAACATTAAACTGATTAAATAAATGTAGGGTCATACTCCATTGTTCATAGGACAGAGCAGGATCAAAATCAGCACAAGTAGGGGCAAGATGGTCGGGGCCCGCAACATGTCCAAGTGGGGACACGGCGGTACCGTCAAAAGGAGGTCGTGGCTGGAAGACGCCGGAGGTGGGTCTGCTGTTGGCGGCGGCTATCTGTGTAGATGGAACCGCATTCTTATATTTTTGGTTCAGCTCCTTAAACCAATCTGGTACTCCTGTGAGCTTGAAACAGGTATCTTTGTCATGAACCTAATGATGACAATGAGAGCAGATGAGATTCTTGCGATCAGTTGTGGTGAGAATAGCTGTCGAAGAACCCGATAATGGAGGGCATCGTGCAGCATACACCATAGAGTCAGATGAAGACTTGCGAGACCAAATGACAGCTTTTTAATTCTCCTCCTGAGAAACAAGGGCATACACGCACATGACAGGTGGCAAAGAATCGATGGTCATGATGTTCGACTGCAAGGTGTGATAGCCTTCATCAAGTCTGAGGAGAAATTGATAAATCATGTCTTTCTCACGTTCTTAGAAGGCATTGACAGCATGGTTACATGTGCATAGAAGTTTGCAAGCTTCACAGATGCAAACTAATGAGGACGAAATGAGTTGTAAACACTGAACAACTTCTTCAATTTACCAAAATAAATGGCAACAGTCTGACCATTTTGCCGACAGTTCTGTTTATCTTCACGTATCTGCAAAAATCTTTGACCATCCCCAAGAGTAAATCGAGCCTTAAGATCATCCCACAATTCCTTAACTGTATATTAATAACTGGTAGATGAACGTAATGGTGGATCTAGAGTCTGCAAGATCCAGCATACAAGGGTAGCATTAACTCCCGGCCAATCAGTTGCATCCGGATGATTATCCGGGGGTTTGGTATTGGTTCCATCAATGAAACCAATCTTCTTCTTTACAAACATAGAACCACAAATTGCAGCAGACCAGTCAAGATAATTTTCTTCACCTTTCAAAATGACGAGGCAGATTGACAAACCAGGATCGTCATTGGTACTAAGGTAGTAAGGATCATTCAAAGATTGACCAGCGGGGATAGATCTCTCAGAGCCATATTGTAACTGCAACTGTTTGAGTAAAGCTGCAATCATATAGGTGGCACTAAGATTCTGTAACTTATAAGTCTCAGCTTCAACATCGATGTGAGCTTGCAAAGCAGCATCAAAACTAGAACCAAGAGTAATAATCGGTGCAGATAAGTGTCACGGAAGAACGCCGGCACTGTGGTATCGACGGGACGGCGCAAAGTAAAGACGACGTCGGTGCTTGAAGCACGGGGAGGCACGTGAAGTAGTACGCTAGGCTGATTCGTTCACAGACGGACATCGGACGTTCATGAAAAATAATATATGAAAAAAGGAAAACTATAACCAATATATGAAATATCATGTAATTTACAAAAAAAAATTAATTTTTTTATTAGTAAGTGAGTAGTATACTTTTTGTACAAATAATAAAAAGATTGAAATGGTGGAGTTATATCTCATATTTTAAACATGGAACAGACATGTTTCATCAGGCAAAATTCAGTACTTCCTCCGTCTCATCTCAAATAGCACACTTACTATTTGACACTATTCTCTATTAAACTTGGACCGTATATTTGAGTAGATATATAAGTAATAATACTATCGTATGTGATATTGTTGGATTCGTCGTAACAAGTAGTTTCTCAAAAGTGACTTTTTGTTTGCCGTTATTATACGTAGTTAAACATATTAACGGTTAGACAAGTTCCTTGATGAGCGTGGAAAAAATTCTGTGCAGTTTGAACTGGGACAGAGGGAGTATACTAATTGACGGACATGGTTAAAGATTAAGAGGGACAAAGGGAGTATGTATAAATATATATTAGCATACATTGCAATCACTTTGAGTGATACTTTACCAAACTAAAATGGTTAATTGTGGGGATAACACTTGGGCAAGACTTGTTCTTTTAGTCATATTTATAGAAGATTTATAGATTATAGATATTTTAAAGAGGATGGTGTAGGAAGAAGAAGTCATGACATTTGTCAAATTAATATTCCTTTAAAAGTACATTAAAGATAATATAGTAAATTAACCATTAAAATTACCGACACTTAAAAAAAATACTCGTACTTAAATTTTGTGTTATAAATTAATATTGTCAAATGCAAACATGGCCACTTCCAAATTTTATGTACAACGATAACGTAAACTAATTATTTATTCGAATAAGAGTATGTTTCTTAAAAGACAATATTTTCATAAACTATGGAAAGACCAATGCATAAACTGCTAATTATAAGAAATGAAGATAAAACTTTTGAGTTGCATAGTCGGGTTATAAACTTATAACTAATGCACGTTGCATGATAATTTTTTAATATTGCAACTAAAACCTTTTGTGTTTCTATTATTCTAATAAAGCTCATTTTTCCATAAATTTATGGAAAGATGATATTTTCCAACACTTTATCTTCGAATAATATGTATTTATATATTGTAATTTAAATAGTTTACAGAGTTATAATTTATTCTTCTTTGACAACATTTCATTACATACTTTTTGTAATTCCTTTTAAAAGAGACATAATTTTATAATTTCAATCAAATTATTCATTCATTATCAACTAATATTTCTTATTCTGTTACTATATATTTTTTATAATGTATAAGTATTTTTATACAACTTAATACTTCTTATATAAAATATGTACGTGTCGACAAAGATAAAACTAATTTTTTCAGGATTATATTATTAATAAATATATTGATTTATTCTAAATTATTCATCGTGTATAATTCTCATATACATATAACAACAACTAATTACTTATTCAAATTATAAATTATATTATATATTTAAATTTTTGTTCATAATCCATGTATCGATACTGGTATTATCTAGTATTAACTATTGTATAGAAATACTGTACGTTACAAAAAATACAATGATAAAAATATAAAATATCTATTGATAATGAATCAATAATTATTTAATTAAATTTATAAAATTATGTATCTTTTAAAAGGAAGTAACAAAAGTTTTCTTAGTCATAAATAGAGGTATTAAACAACACATGGTATATAAAAAATACAAAATCTAAATTAAAATATGTTAATTAACTATAAGAAAAATGACTTTGAAGTTTAGCTAAGGTTTTAACACTAATGTTATGCACGTTGTAATATAAATTATCATATAAAAATATTTATAGAAATATAAATTTGCAACTTCATTTACTTCAACATTGTTGCTCATTTCAGTTACAATGGTCACGTGTTTGAAAAAAATGTCATGCATTTTTAATTTTTCTATATTGAGGGTAGATATCCACAAATGTAACCATGTCATCTAAAGAAATCCAAAAGCAAAACACTCTTAGAAGATGAAATGTTAAATAGTTTGTCCACACCATACACAAATGTAAACAAAGTCATACAACTAAAAATTGACCATTTATTGGTAGGTTGGCTATTGGGAAATGCATATACAAATAAACAAATTTAAGAAAAGAAAATATACCAATTGATGCACTTTTCAAAATTTTAGAAAAGAATTGTGCATTAAAGACAGGTTGTATTTAATGAAAATATTTTGGAAATAAGGTTTTTTTGTTAGTGGAAATCTAACATGGCAAGGTGACTTGGCAAAGTTAGGGAATGTCACGTGACAAAAAAATTGCTGATTTAGTTATTATTATAAAATTATAGATTTGTTTGGCTCAAGCTGTATATTAGTTGGGAGGCTTCTTCATTTTCGAAAAAATTACTTTCCTTCCTTCTTTTAAAATTGGCACATTTTTTATTTTAAAAAAATTGCACTCTTTTCTTTTTTTTTTAATGTTTCTATAAATTTGTCACAAATTATTTTTAAATTATTGTTTTTCATAACTTTTTTATACACATAAATAAAGATATTTATAATTAAAAATCGATTCAATTGATTTTTAAAAGTTAAATTGTGCCATTTTTACTGGGACGGGTATAGTATTGAGTCTGTCTCTTGAAAAATGGTATTTTCAGAAGTCATGAAAAGACCGAGATTTAAAGTGTAAATTAGAAGAAATGAAGATAAAAATTTTGAGTTGCATGAATCGGGTTATAAACTTTATAACTACTACACATTGCATAATAAAATCTTAATACTGCAACTTATACCTTTTATCTTTTATTACTTTAATTAAACCCTGTATTTTCATAAATTTATTGAAAGACCATCTTTTCCAAGAATTTACCTATAGTACTATGAATAATTTTTTGAATTTTTACATCACAAAAATATAACTGGTATACGTTACTATTATAGCAACACTTTTGAATTTTACATCACTTAACGTCAAGAAGAATTGTTTTGCGATAGAATTGGTGGAAAAATGGACATTTTTAACTTCTTCTTGTTTTTTTAAAAAATATTTTTCTAGTATATATTAAGCTTAGGAGATAGCCAATATAAGCACAATTCTTGTATTGCCATATCTTTGGAGTGATCAGGTACAATGTCATTTCTTATCTCTATAAACAAGACAGCCAATTAACAAATAGATAATATAATAAAAAAGAATAAAATATTAAAATAACTTTGATTTTAGACTAAGAGTGTCAATATAACTCTATAAAATTAGAAAGTGTCAAAATAACCCTAATTTTATAAAGGATGTTATTGAAAGATATGTCTCACATTGGTTCCTTGCAACAATAATAACTAATATATAAGATCTTGGGTCACCTCCACTTAGTACCAATTGGTTTTAAGATGGAAGCTCAATATACCTTTAAATTTAACATGGTATCAGAGTCCAAGTTGGATTTATTTGGCCGATGTGTGGATCCCCTTTAATTTGGCTCGATGTGAGTCGTGGAGTGTTTCCATGTTGGCACGTGAGAGGGCGTGTTGAAAGATATGTTCCACATTGGTTCCTTACAACAATAATAACTAATATATAAGATTTTGGATTACTTTCACTTAGTACCAATTGATTTTAAGATAGAAGTCCAAGATACCTTTAAATTTAATAGATGTGCTGATATAACCCTGAGATGCGTTAATTTCGACTACCAACAAGAATTTTGATTAGAAATTAAGGAAATCACCATTTGTCCCTGAATTTTAAAAAGAAAAAAGAAAAAACCAATCTAACCCTCCTCTTCTTCTTTCTTCATCATTCTTCTTGCTTCAGGCGGCAAAGCAAATCGGGAGGTCGGAGCAAATCGCCTCCATCGGAGCAAATCGCCTCCATCGGAGCAAATCGCCTCCATCAGAGCAAATTGCGAGGACGTGTCAGAGCAAATCGAGGAGAGACGGGCAAATTTCATCCAACATTTATGCGGACGGCGTCTCCTTCGACTCCATCGTCGGATGCCATCAATTTCTCCGGCTAACATGTTTCTGTTCAACTGGTTATACGGAGTACTCGCCTCGCTTGGGTTGTAGGCTGTAGAAGGAGGCCAATATCTTGTTTTTGTGCCTCAGTAATGTTAAAGGATGAGGTATCTCTTATTGTTTCTTCTGATTTTTGTTTGATGAATTGCAATGGCGTGATTTGAGAGTTAATTTTGGTTGAAGTCGAAACTGTTTCATTGTTTTAATTTTGTGTGATTTGGAATTTGTGCTAAGATTGATTCAACATCAGCCAACTCAATACCGGACGCCGGAGGAGCGAAGTATTTGGAAAATCAAATTTAAAGATTTCACCTTGGGAGGGTTTGGCAGTTGGTGGTGAAAGAGGGTGGCGGGTGGCAGGTGGGAGAGGTGGTGATGGCAGAGGATGGAGGGTGGCAGGTGGTAGTGGTGGTGATGGCAGAGGATGGAGGGTGGTGGTGGCTTGCTTGTTGCGGGAGGTGGTTGCTGGCACTTTCAATTTAAATGTAGGGTTAAAATATTATTTAATCCTAATAAAAAGTAAGTTTCATTTGTTAGTTCTAAATTTATGACCAGCCAAATAAAAAGTTAGGTCATGTGCAGTGGTAGAGACCGCTAGCAATCTCTTACCAATTAAATATATTATTTTTTTCAATCTCTCTCTTCTCACTCACCTTAAGAGACCACTTAAGAGACCGTCCTTTTTTGTCTCCACAGTGGTAAGAGACCACTCAACACTATTCATGGACCCCACTTGATCTTCTCTATCCTACTCATTAATTTTGTTCCTAACATTTAATGTAAATAAATTTAGCAACCAAAATAAGTTGAATGTCAAATTTAAGAATACATTATAATATATAAAATAAATTTTGTTTTCCAAAAATGATTAGATAATTATTATTTTTTGGTTCTCTTTTAAATCGCATTTTGTTGGAGAAAACTAACAAAATTTTGGCGAGAAAATTTTAAACAAAAAAAATTTTGGCGAGAAAATTTTAACCAAAAATTTTTTGGGCAAAATTTGTTTTGGCCAAGAAGATTTCAAACTAAAAACAATGGCCAATGAAAACAGTTTAGGAGAATTTTGCCAAACAAAATTTCGGACAAGAGTTTGGCACATGGGAGGCCTGACACAATTGGCTCTTAAATGGCCTCTTAGCAAGAGACTCTTGAGTGGTCTCTTGTTAAGAGACCACTCAAAAGACCTCCACTGTGAACATTTTTGATTTTTTGAGTGGCTTCTTAAAATTAAGAGACCACCACTACACATGCCTAAGTCACATGGGTTATGGTTATTCATCATAATCGAAGTAGGAACAAATAATTAAAGTTGTGTTGCTGGACATATATTATGGTTGGTTGGTTGCACTTCCCACACTCCCAGGTTCAGGAGGTGGGGGGACCATTTACGCAGATATGTACCAACCTTCAGTTTATTCGTCCCCTAACGTTTTCCATTACTCTCTCTCATCCATGCCTGCACACTTTTCTTTTTAGATGTTTAATCAAATTTGTACACTTTTTACATTTAGAAATTATCTACACTTCATAAGACCAAATTACTCTTGAAATAATTAAAACTTACTCACAACCTAACCTACTCTCTCACCCACCCGGCCACCCCTCATCAGTTACCCCTTTCACTCAAACTCTTTGCCTCCCCCTATTTCTCTCTCAAATCTTCGCCTCCCCATCTCAGCCTCTCCACCGCGGCTTCGCCTTCGTCGCCATCTCCTCGGCCGCGGCTCTGTCTTCGTCTCCGACTGCTCCTTCATTGCAACTCCACCTTCATCTCTACCGCGGCGTCTCCATCTCCGGCTACCTTGATTTCTCGTAGATCTAGGGCAAGGCAAATCAATCTCTCCCCATTTCTCTCTCTCTGTCGCGAGTTGGTTGGTGGTATTGGATGGTGGGAGTTGGGTGATGGGGTGGTGATGCCGGTGTTGGTGGTGTGGTGGTGCTGGTGTCGGAGATTTGGTGGTGTTGGTTGGTGTGAGTTGGGTGGTGCGATGGTGTTTAAGGTGCAGGAGAAGAAGGAATTAAGCACCACCGGTGGTGTTCAGTGGCGGTGGAGAGGCTGTGGTTGGGAAGGGTAGTATAGACAATTTCACCCTTGGAAAAAAGTCCCATCCATTTCTCTCTGCATATATGGCTGGGACAGAGGGAGTACTAGTATTCGATTTACTACTAACATTTTTGTTCATCTTCTTTATATCCTTCATAGATTCTGCTTAGCTTACACACCCGGCTGGGACAAGAGACATCATACATAAATATACTTCGGTCTCTCTTTGTATTTATAGTTAAGTGGGTCTCCCGACAGACGGTCTGTTTATAAGATTATGCACAATTCACTTATTTTTTACCTTATATACTGCATTTGTTAAATTACATACTCCTCCATCTTGGGGAAACCTGCAGAAAGAGAAAGTCTTTATTTTAATTTGAGAGATGTGGAATGACAAAAAATCCCTTATCTTCTTCACTTTCTTTCTGCGTCTTCTTCCTGCGTCGTCTTCTTCCTGCGCCTTCCTGTTACTAGATCTGTCTTCCCAGCCTCTTCCTCCTCCGCAGTCTCACCTCTCATCCTCCTTCGCTGCCTCATCTCTTCCACCGCCGCCGCTTCACCTCCTCTCCTCTCCCTCGCCACCGTTTACTACCCAGTTCTGACTCTCCTCCTCAACTCCCTCAGCAACCTCTTCCTCCTCCGCTGCCTCACCTCTCATCCTCCTCCGCTGCCTCGCCTCTTCCTCTTCCTCTGCTGCCGCTTCACCTCCTCGCCTCTTCCTCTTCCTCTTCCTTCGCTACCGATTCACCTCCTCGCCTCACCCCGCCACCTTTTACAACCCATATCTGACTCTCCTCCTCAATCCCTCTGCCACCTCTTCCTCAATCCCTCCGTCGCCTCATTCTCAACTCCCTCCGCTGCATTGCCTCAACTCCTTCTTAAAACTCTCCTGCCGCGCTTCCTCAACTCCATCTAAAACCCTCCTGTCATCACCACTGACTGGCTCGCGCAAGCTCAAGCCATTGTGTTGAAGGAGATTCGTCCCTCGCCTCCGCCGACATGGATAAGTTGGTATCGGATTCCGCAAGGTGGCAAAGGACCTGATCAAAGAAAGGGGACGATCGATGGAAGAAAACGACGAAGATGGAAGAAAACAACGAAGATAGGGGACCGGAGATGGAAGAAAATGGTGGTGAATCTGGGAGGAAGAGGAGCCAGAAGACGGTTGTGGTGGCGGAGACGGAGGCCTGGGGAGGGAAGTGGTGGTGGAATGAGCAGAAAAAAGGTTTTTGAATAAGTAGAGAAAAAGAAGTGCATAGGGTTTGTGAAATGGGTTGTTGGGTTTGGTAAAATCTTGAGTTTGTGAGGGTAATATTGTCTTTTAGAATGCTGAATATTTCCTTAAAAGGAAGGTATGCAGATTTGTCTGGGACACCCGAAAAAAGAAAGTGTGTTGATTCCCCTGAGACAGAGAGAGTACTAAATTTAGAAATTTTAAAATATTTTTTTACATTATATGTTTTTATATTTTCTCATTCAAATACACATTATTAATTTTTTAACTTTTAAAATGTTAATATATTAATTTCAGTGAACTGTCTATAAGCTTAAGGCAAGGCTGCCTTTTCTGAGACGTTCTCTATAATTAATTACTCCCTCTGTCCCAACCATTTGTGCAAAATTTCCTTTTTTAGTATGTCTCGATCAAATCTGCGCACTTTCTATGTTAGGATATTTTTTGTATATCAAAAGACAAAATTACCCTTGAACTAATTTAAAATTGCTCACAAAACCTAATACATACCTCACACCTCACCTACCCCTCCGCCTCCGCCTCCCCATTCCCAATTCTCAATATGATCAAACAACATTTATGGCTATTAATGATGGATATTGTTGGGTTTCGTTTGTAGACATATATATGTTGAGTGTTTGATCATGTTAAGGTGATTGGGGTAGAATTGTTGATATTAGTTTTCATCTGTTCTCAAGGTTGGTGTAGTTAATGCTATGGCTATTGATAGTCACATTGCAGGACATATTATGAATGTGGTAATTGTAATGTGGAATTGTGTCTGTGGAAATATTGATCTTGCATGATTTGGATGTGGTAATGAAATTATATTGTAATTAATTGTGTGGAACTGTGATTGCTGAACATTTATTAATGTGTAGAGTTGTATCGTGCCATTGCGAGGTGTAAGCATATGTATGCCAACGTTAGTAAGGTGAGCAAAGAATTTATTGGTTTTGTGGATGAGTTTTTGGAGCATGCTTTTAGTTATGAGAAGCTAATATTATGTCCTTGTCGTGATTGTAGAAATTGAAATCGTACTGACAATAAGGACATGCTGAGACTCCATTTGTACAGAAAGGGGTTTGTAAAAGATTATGTGGTGTGGAAGTTTCATGGGGAAAAATCACCCCCAGAAATGGTAGTTAGTATTGAGGGGGAGTGTTTTGGAGATACAAAATTGGATGACATGTGTTAGGAGGTAGTTGATGAATTTATAGGGAGGCCCGAGGTTTTGGCTAACTTTCTAGGTGAGAAGAATAGATCATTTTATCTCGGTTGCAAGAAGAAAGACACAGTTTTGTCATGTTTGATAGAGTTGTTTAATTTTAAAGGTGTTGGTTCATGGAGCGATACTAGCATGAATAAATTGTTTAAGTTTCTGAATAAGAAGCTTCCAGACGGTAATGGTATACTGGACAACATTTATGAGGCTAAGAGAATTTTGTGTAGATGGGAATGGAGTATGAAAAGATTCATGCTTGTCCGAACGATTGTGTTTTGTATAGGGGTTACTTGAAGGATAAGATTTATTTCCCCTTATCTAATGAGTCCCGTTATAAGAAAAGGAGAAATGTGGCCATCGGTGAAGAGCATGGTGTGTCGGTAAGGAGGTGAGTGCCCGCCAATTTGGTACCTTCCGATTATTCCGAGGTTGAAAATGTTGTTTAAGAATGCTAAGGATGCAATGAACTTTACATGGTACATAAATATGGGAGGTTCTAAATATGATGATATGATTCGACACGCGGCTGATCCAGACGAGTGGAAGAATTTTGATTAGATGTATCCGAAGTTTGCTTCCAAAAAACACAGTTCATGACCGATTATGCTTACCATTTACAATCTCTCCTCGTACTTGTACATGAAGAGGAAATATGTGTTGATGCCCATGATGATTTCAGAGCCCAAATAGCCTAGAAATAACATTGACACTTATCTTTCCCCTTTGATAGAAGATTTGCAAGTTCGATGGTCCAAGGGAGATTTAATGTTTGATGGTTTTCTTGGAAAGGAGTTTAACTTGAAGGCTATGCTTTTTTGTACCATAAATATTTTTTTTGTCATATGGTAACCTTTCGGGTTATGTAGTGAAGGGCCACAAGGCTTGTCCCGTTTGTGAGGATGAGACCGATTGCCATCAGTTGAAAAATGGTCATAAGATTGTGTATTTGGGTCACCGAATATTCCTCCTGTTGAAGCACAAGTTGCTAGATAAGAAAGTGGCATTCGTTGGTGGGAAGGAGAGGAGAAATGCACCTAAACTATTGACTGGTGTGGCCATTCACAACAAGGTGACAAAATTGAATGTCGTTATTGGTAAGAAGTTATCCAAGGTCGGTGGGGCTATAGAGGGACCGTAGAAAAAGGTCAATTTTCTTTGATTTGCATTACTGGGAGAATTTATAGGTTTAACATTTTTGGATGTCATGCATATTGAAAAGAATGTTTGTGAGAGTTTAATTGGCACGCACTAAATATTCTTGGAAATGCTAAGGATTGCTTAAATGCGAGGAAATATTTGGTGGAGCTTGGTATTCGGTTGGACTAGCACCGGAGGTTAGAGGGAAGCGAACGTACCTGCCTCTTGCTCCTTACAAT
>JAULKJ010289390.1:0-12413 GCA_032355405.1 Rubia balearica | reverse complement strand
ACTAGCTACTTAATTGTAGTTAGCACGCATTAGGGCTAAAAATTGTATATTTGAGAGGTACGGCGACGGCCTCCCACATCGCGAATGCCGTGTTTGGGTTCGACCCTCCCATCTCTTTGAGGCTTTCCAAGTTGATGGAAATGTCATCAAGGATTTACAAGCATAGTTTAATTAGATTCACATAATACCGATCTTCCCGAAAAGCTTTCTTTGATGATGGGGTAGTGTTATTTTACCAGTATTTGAATTCAGTTAGCTGTTAACAACTTTTTTCGATTATGTATTGAGTCAATAAATTATGGGTTCTCTATTTACTGATATCGATGATGCAGTAACATTTTTGGAGTTTGTTTTCTTAAAAGCATATTTAAGGGCAAATGCAGTGGGAGTTTTTCTTTTTTTTCCCCGAGATTGCATATAAATAATAAACACCCTTACTTTATGAGCTAACTAGGAGGCACTACCATTACATCCATTGAAACTCAGTGGAGTCTAAAACTCTATCGATTTGAATAGGTACAGACGCCCTCCTGAGAACACTCAAAAGTTGCACTACCAATGAACCGCTGCCACCGAAGATGGAACCACCACGATCTCACATTCATCGACCACATGTAGATTGATAGTTCGCTGATGGTGCAACGTTTGAATGTGCTCAGGAGAGCGTTCTTGGCTATTCAAATGGATGTAGTTTCAGCTTTCACTGAGTTTCTTAGTGGTTTCTTAGTTGGATTAAACCACAAACCCACCCACCCACCCACACAATCATGATTTTTGAGTGGTTTTTAATCAACCAACCACCCCATGGTTGCTATGGGAAGCAACCAGACTTGCAATCATAGTTGGGGCCCACTTGTCACACTACTTCCAATTCCAAAACTACCTCATTTCTTTAAACCAAAATTCACTTGCATTTCCATAACTTGAAGTTGATTCATGAAGGGTTTTGAGGGAAGGATATAGTAAATCCAAATTTTAGTATTTGTTTTAGTTTGTCTGTAAGTCGTAATATTTGGTCATTGCAAATGTAATTTTTTATTTTTATTGAGTTTTATTCACTCAATTTGTCTTATTATTTAATTTTAACTCACAAAATATTTATAATAATTTTTAAATGAAGGTATAATTTTTCAATAATTATTAATTTTAACATTTTAATTTTTTTCAATGAAAAACTATTTAAATTAAATGTTAATGGTAAAATTAATAAGTAGGCTAAAGAAAATGAAGTCCATGAAAAGTAGATAGATTGTTTCTTCCATTGTAGAAGAAGAAAGAGGGGTTTTTGGATAGTAAATTTTGGTGAGGTGGAAGAGAATTTGAAAGCAATAATATTTAATTGGAAGAAATAGCCTTTGTGGTTTCTACCATTGTTGTAACTCTTAGTTCTGACTTGTGAGAATACAATAATATCCACAAGCTCTTTCCCTTTTCCTCTCTACGATCTCTCCTCGCCTTTCTTCTTATTTTAACAAAACCCTAGCTCTGGGGGCTATCCCACAGCCCCCCACAACCCCCCTAACAAGTCTACCCCCCACCATTTCCTTCCTCAAAGATCTATGTTCACAGAGGTTATGCAACTAGAGTTTATAGTGTAGAGCTAATCGTGTTTGCAGAGGCAACTGGAGCGGTTTCAGACAATCCTGGTCACAGTGGAGCCGGCAAAGTGGACCTTCTATGTGGCAGAGTGGATATCTAAATGGCAGAGTGAAGTAACTATGCAGCGGAGTGGTTTGGGCGGTCTCGGCCACAGCTGAGCGGATATCTACGCTTGCAATCAGTTCGATGGCGGTGGTTCTATGCGGAGGGAACCATGGGTCAGCCACTGGCGAAGAAATACAAGGCCGAGTCCACAGCGTCAGAGAGTTTCAAGGCCGAGTAGGTCCTAGTGGGTGAAACTTAATACAGACCAAGCACAAGTCAATGCCGATGGGTCTGAGTGGGAAAAACTTGGTCAACTCGGTAAAAATTGGTGACACTCAGTGCAACTCGGAGAAACTTGGTGCAATTCCTTGCCCAAGTTGAGATTTTCACTGTGTCCTCCGTGATGTGGGTCAAAGTCGCGACGGCGACCATAGTGGTACTATGTTTTAGATGTTCAGTAGAATGACCAGAAAAAATTGATATTGGTGTTGGAAATTGCAGATAAAAGGTGCTGATTAGCCCGGAAAAAAATCCAAAAATAATCTAGAAAAAATGAAAAGAGAAAATTAAAAATTTATACACCAATAATTTTGGTATTTCAATCAGTATTGTGCAGAATTTTCACCCTTATGATGGCTGATTTTTTTTTCTTACAGTGGAAAAGTTTTGGGCTGAATTAAGTATGTATGTGGTGTTATGATCAAAGCTTATGACCCCTAGGATCTTGCCAAATATGAATACTTACTAGTGCAGGAATGGCCCATCAATGGCAGTTCTATCGGTAATTTAAAGGCACTTTCTATGTGTCTTTACTGGCTCCGTATTTAATCAATCTGAAAATAAGGCGGTTCCGAGAACCACCTTTAAAAATTGCCATTAAATGCTACACGAGGAACCGCCTTTAAATTATTTATAAACTCGAAAAATACGGTATTTCCGTCGTACCTTGCTACCATTTCCGAGCTTGGAAATTGTTCCAGTTTCTGAACTCGAAAACTGGCATTAGCTGTGTGTCGTCTCTTTGTGCAATGATACATAATTTTCGCATTTGTGTGCCCTTTTTGGTCTTTCTCTGGAATTTTTCCAGAAGATCAACTTTTCTCCAAAATCATTTCTGAACTCAGAAACTGTAAAAATAGAGGTCTAAAAATAGTTAGTGTTGTTGGCACCGGTTTGGGCATCAATTTGACCGGTTTTGGTGTTTCCTTCAGCGGTTTTGGTGGTGGAGGCCTTGTTTCCTTCAAATGTCCATCCTTAGTAAGATCGGCGTATATAAGTCTACAGGGTCAAATAGGGAACATTTCCCGGCAATGCCTAAACTTTCTTATATTCTCCATCCTGGATTGGCAAGGGGCACCCATCACCAAAGGATTCTCCAAGGAAAACCTCGAAAGACCTTTCACAATTGGTATGGAGTGATGGTGTTTCATTAACTCCTGCAAAACTCCATCAGCTACATGTAACGGCTTACCATCTATGTCTTGGTTGATGTAGAGTTCACACGGACATGATTTCTAAAACACAAGTGAAATAGGTATTAAATATGAAACATAATTGAAAGGGACATAATTTAGAAAATGATCCTTCATACCTTTTTATCAATAGCGGGGGTGGCATTGTCGAGGTTGTCGGTTTGAACAATTGTCTATCGATTCTAGAATTTTGAACAATTGCCCTGTAATTTACCTCAACATCTCTGGGAGAATGTCGTGAACCCCTAGATGGCGGTGTCCAATCGGGCATTAAGTCTTCTAAATTACCCGGAAGAACTAGCCTGATGTGTTGGACCAACTTCCGAATTACAATTTCTTGTTGCTCAATTCATTTGTCTTGGAATTGGGATTTTTTTGTGCAATGAATAGACTCTCGAGGGTTTCGCTCCATCGTAGAACCATACGATCCCGATTTCTTGCTGGTGGGTCAAGAAACTACCCATATCCCTAGCCCCACCTGGATGGTCCAGTTTTTCCGTGGCTTCACAAAGAATATGGTGTTATCCCTTGGAATGAATTCTCCTTGCAATTGATCATTCTTCAATTTTGCCTAAGTGAACACATAAATAGATATACCTTTGTTATTTCAATATAACCATAATATAGTTCAATTTAATAACGTATTCACCTAAAACTTTATGTATCACTCTTTCGAAAAGTAGTTCCTCTTCATCCTTGACATATAGACCCTTCTTGTTTTGTCGGCCTTTAAGAAATAGATCGCACCTCTCAATGTCATCCACAAAAATTGGTTGCACTGAAGCCCTTGCCTCATCTTCCGTCATCTTGCCCGCTATTGCAATTTCAACTTCTTATTCTAGACGTTCCTTTATTAGCTTGATTACTGCTAACCCCCACGACTTAATCAGTGAGGAATTTTATTCTCACCGGCAACACATTGTTTTTCTCCCCTTGTACCCTAAGTTGGATGTTAGGGTCATGTTAACACTATAGATATTTTAATGTAATTTGTCACACTAATAATTTTCATATTGTTTTACTAATGTTTTCAATAATCTCCAATGCCCTTTTCTTAAGAATCTCCCTGCTCTCGGGTTGAATGTGCATATAAGTTACCCATGGACGATTACAATGAGTGAAATTGACATCTAATCTAACAAGCCTCTAGCAATAACTAACATATTGCAAGGATATCTATATTACATGTCAACCAAACTCATCGTTTGTACTATTACAGTTCAGAGATCCAAAAAAACTGTAACATCGCCCTCGGGGATATTAACTTGTTTCCCGTAAAAATAATGACCACTTGGCAGAGAGGAGAGTATCACGCATCAATATCCCTGCGCCAAATATAAATCTTCCACAACTGTAATACCACTTGATCCATCCACGATCTATGTTGTCCAGACTGTGAAAATCTTGAAAAACATAGATCTGATGAATCCAAATTAATGGAAACTCAAAATAAAACAAAAACAAAATTACGAACACACAATCTGAACAAGCAAATCAAGAACAATAAATCAACGTGAACAACTAAATCAAGTTATCATCATGAACACAACGATCTAATCGATCAGGTTGAAGAACAAAACTAATCGGTGGAGACAAATCTCACACTTATTGAATATCAAAAATATAAATTAAAATAAACTATTGTTCCCCATCTCCCCTAATGGGAAGATGGGAAAAAATATTGAAGAAGAAGGGGTGCGGCAAGAAGGAGAGGGGGTAGCTGCAAGGAGGAGAGGTGGTTGGGGCACTGGTAGGGTTTAATTTCATCAAAGGAAGGATTTGAATCGACAAAGGAAAGGATAAAATAAAATCTGAAGAATATTTGGATTTGTTGAGAAATTGTAACTAGACTTATCTTGAGGAGTTTAAATTTGAATTGGAGACAAGATTCTTATCCTTTATTTGGATAGTGATTAACTTAGAAACAATCAATTTGTAATTTATTTGGTTTGTATTTTTGCTGATCCTCCTAGAATTAAAGATGTATTAGATTATACTTTTAGGTACACACTTTTATTTCATAGATAGTTTAGAATTTTCGCACACATATTTTTCAGTTTTATTTCCCGACTCTGGTCTACTGACTGCTGCAAAGCGTCCAGTTTGCCAAAATAGAACCCAAGTCTGGAAGTAATTTCTTCCTTAGTTTTATTTCGTATCATGTTTTCAGTAAGAGACATGGTGGTTTAATTATAATTAATCAATTGTCGATAAGATAAAAAAGAATTGGGAAATTTTAGCAAATACTTGTAGGCCCATAACTTATATATACATAAGAAATAATTCATTATTGTTCTGATGATCTATGTTAACTAATGAAAGTTATTCATAGTCAATTCCATTCTCATATATTTGATTCTCATTTTTTGAGTAATTAGGTTTCATTCTTAGTTTTTAGAAAATTCTTAAATTAAGGCCCGTGTTGGCTACACCGAATTTTTCAGCTTATCATTATATCAACTAGATAACACCCGTGCTTTTCATGGAAGTAAATTTGAATATTAGTATATAAATAAATATATATTATTATTTTAATTTAATTAGTATTTGAAAAAAATATTAATAAATACCACTTTAGCAAAATAACATTATCGTTATCACCATTGCATGCATACAGATTCTACAGAATATGAGTTTTTACTAATTAAATTATGAGTTATAGATATCCTTTTTCTTCTTCTTCCAATAATTTTTTTAATGATTAATTGATAACATTGTGTTCTTTTTTTTTGATTAATTGATAACATTGTGTTATTTTTTGACCAAAAAAAGATATTCTAGAGAAGGTCATTTTTTAATTAAACATTCTAGGAAGACAGGAAAAAAAATTATGTGGTCAACAAATAGTGTACTCTGTAAAAGGTTGAACATTTTCGGAGGCAGCACTAGCTAAACCATGCACGGTCAAATATAATGAGGAGATCATTTATAATGATAAAAAAATTATGTATATTAGATCTAATTTTTTTTAAATTAGGGATATTGTCAACAATTAATGATTAATTGGTTGAATCAGAAATATATAAAATATAAGTTTTAAATTTTGAACCCAAAAAATATAAATTCATCATCTTAGATTTTAAAAAATATAAGTAGTCTTAAACTGTAAATATTATATAACTATTAATTATACAGATTAAAGAAAGTTAAAATTTATGATAGTCTAAATTTGATATTAAAATTAAAATATAATATACTTAAATGCATTAATTTTTTATGATAAAGTTTGAGAAACACCGTCTTTCCATAACATATGAAAAGATGGAGTTGAAATAGAATTATAGAAAGGTAAAAGATTTTAGTTGCAATATTAAAATTTTACTATGCACGTGCAGTAATTATAAGTTTTAATGCAATCCAAAAATTTATCTTGATTCTTCATAATTTATAATTCAAAGTTTGGTCTTTCCATAACTTATAGAAAAATGATCTTTCAAAAGGCGAACTCATTTTTTAATACTATTACCAATCATATAAATATATGTACTAAAATATGCCATTTCTAAATATTAGTTAACAAAAATAAAATAAAATCGCATAAATAGACAAAATCTTGGGAAAGTCCGCTTATCCATAGGCATATGGAAAGACGGAGTTGAAGTATAATTATAGAAACATAAAAGGTTTTAGTTACAATATTAGAAATTTATTATGCAAAGTGCAATATTTATAAGTTTATGACTCGATTAATACAATTCAAAATTTTTATTTTTATTCCTTCTAATTTGTATTTTAAACATTGATTTTTCCATAACTTATGGAAATATGTCTTTCAAGAGACGGACTCATTTTTTAATACATTTACCATACACATATTGATATGTGCTAAAATATATAATTTCTAAATATTAGTTAACAAAAATAAAATAAAGTCGTATAATAGACAAATTCTTGGGAAATACAGGGTTAAATTGAAATTATAGAAAGGTAAAAAATTTAGTTGCAATGTGAAACATTTATTATGCAATGTGCAATAGTTATAAATTTATGACTCGATTAATGCAATCCGAAAAGTTTATCATGATTTCTTCTGATTTGCAATTTAAACCTTGGTCTTTTCATAACTTATGGAAAAGCCGTTTTCAAGAGATGGACTCTAAAAAAAATTTGCAAATAAAATTTACAATGTGTTAAATAAACCATTGAAAGTATTCACAAATAAAATATTTCAGTACTATATTTAATATTTATATAAAGCATTTTATACTTATTTTGTCTAAAATTTAAAATTTATTAGAAACACTTGCGCGCGCACACACACATATATATGTATATATATATATATATAAGTTACTCCATTTATTATTCTTCTATTTGTTTAACATAGTAATTTTAGATATTTTTGTAGCAAAATTAAATTACGTGGAAAGACTTGATTGCAGTGAGTAAAAAAAGAATACGTAGATGAAAATGATTCACTTATTATCATGAAATGAAATTTGATAATATTAAAAAGATAAATGGAAATGGAAAGTGAATTAAATTTTAAAATATCTATTATGAAAGAATTTCCCTAATAAATGAAGATTCAGAATATAAAAAGAATGTGCATTCTCATAAATATGATATGATTAATTGACTCATTAATTGAAAAATATTGAAATATAAAAAAAATTGAAAATGGAGGAAGAGATGCGCATTGTAAATTGTGGATTGACTTTATAAAATACTAAATTTTCAATTAATTTTAGAAAGGCAAAAATGATGTGTGAATGTCATGTGACCTAAATGACCTCCTTTAATATATACCATAAATTTGATTTTTTTTAAAAAAAATTACAAATTATTTTTGGAGAGTAACACTACGCTCACCACGTCGTTGACTTTAGAAAAATTCTGCCCATTTGTTCGGGCAAATTTGGAACACGAATCAGTAAATGCGGCGAAAAACAAGAGCACGCTGAAGGATGCCTCGCTTATTCAGAAAATTTTGTATGTTAGGAAATAAGTATGTTGGGGTGATGACCCAATCATATTTCGACAAGTGTTAAATAAGTTAAGAAAAGAAAAGATAAAAGAAATTAATATGTGATGGGACCCACTTTATTTAACACTTGTCGAAATATGATTGGGTCATCACCCCCAACATACTTATTTCCTAACATATAAAAATTTTCCGGCGGAGATAGCATCTTACAACAAGAGTATCGCGTTATACAATTTACAGAAAATTATACTGAGCACACATAATTAGTAATTACAGTACAACGTCTTTGCGTCTAATAAATGATATTGGATAGTTTCATTTGCGCAAAAGACAAGGAAGATTGAAATTCTGAACATTAGCCTTTAGAGCATGTACAATGGGTGAACCACTCCCAAACCACTCAAATCGTTTCAGTTAATTAAATAATCAACCTCTCTCCTCCACCTCAGCAATTCAAACCACAACTAAAACACTCCACTTTTTTCTCCACAATGGTGAAAACCACTCTCAAACCACTCCATGGACCCCACTTGATTCTCTCTATCCTACTCATTAATTCTACCTTTAATAATTAATTTAAATAAATTTATCTAACCAAATAAATTTAAATGTAAAATTTAATAATACATTTATAATTATTGAATTGGATTTTTATTTTTCAAATTTCGTTTCCAAAATTAATTTCAATTTGTAAAATTTATTTTATTAACCATAATTAAAAAGAATCATATACATATTTTTAAAGAATGTAATTTTGATTATTGAAAATGAGTCCGTCTCTTAAAAGACGATCTTTCCATAAAACATAGAAAGACTAAGGTTTTGTTTTTTAAAATTTATTTTATTTTTATTATATTTTAAATGGAAAAATAACACATACTCCGGAATGCATGAACCAGAATGCATGAAGAATGTATGAAGAATGCATGAAGAAGACATAAAAATTAAAAATGACCCACATTAAAAGAAGCAAAAAAATGAAAGAATGCTGGAAGGCGTAAAAAAAAGAGAAGCAGAGGGCCATGCACGTGGGAAGCGTCAGCTTTGGCAGAATGGGAACCGCCCCCATTGCTTAAACCGGGCCCGCAATTCTTCTCAATTCAACCCCATTTCAGCCCCCATTGTGAGAATTAATTGTCCCTATTTGGTTATCATTTTTAATTCAACCCACTCTAAAACCCCCCACTGCACATACTCTTAGTTAGAATACTTTTAATATTTCAATTAAAAATATAATTTTACTAAAATTTATTTATATAATTGTGAATACATATTTCATCTTTTAATTAATATATTATTTATAAGTGATGTAGTTTTACAAAATTATTTTATTTTTATAAAGATATTTTTTTCAAGAATGTCAAACTTGTTTATGAAGTAAATTAATGGTGGATATATTAAATTAAACTAATTATTTTTTATAATCTTTTTAAAAAAATGTTTTCTTATCAAGAAAATGGTGCAAAATTACAAATGGGTTAAAATGGATCGATTTGGGTCAAATTTTGACTCGACCCATTATGATCCGACCCACTTGACCCAAATGAGTCATTGACCCGACCCAACCCAACTGGGTTGGGTCAAATGGGTCGGGTCGGGTCCGACAATTTGAACACCCCTAGAAACGATTCGGGTTGAAACATGTTGATTTTCATTTGTCGGGCTGGGTCGGGTTACCGTTGTATCGAATTGAAACTTGTTAGCTTTTTTTTCATCGGTTGGGTCGGCTTACATTCCTGTAATTTTAATACTCGGGTTAGGTCAGGTCGAGTCAGGCAGAAATATTTTTGGGTTGGATTAGGTCAGGTTATTTCGTGACGGGTTACTGTCGTGTCATTTTTTGTACATGAGTTTTGTTCGGGTCAGATCATGTTAGTTATGTTTATAATGTTTCATATTGGATTGGGTATATTTTGGTCAGTTCATTTTGAATTGGGTTATTATACTACCCGATTAAATTCGGGTTGGTTTAGGTTGTGTTTCAATAATATTATTGTTACAATTGCATTATTATCGGGTTTTATTTCATAGTAACTTGGAACTTCTAGTTATAATTTATTTTTTAATAAAGTTATATTCCTGCGTAAATTGATTTTTGAAATCAATATTTAGTCGACTCTCTATAATTACTAATTCAAAATTATATTTCTAATTAGACATCTCTCTTTATTTGACTACTATTCATTATATTTATAAATTTAGCCGTGCTTGTGCCTTTTTAACTTAAACCTCTTTTGTTAATATTTTTTTTGAGTTGACTTTACGTAATCATATATGTAGACTCTTAATAAATTAAAATCGTACTTTATTCTAATAAGTATGTCTAAAGAATTAGTTTGACTCATAACCAAGTTTAATTAGTTTCATATTAAATGCTAGTTGACTTTTTATAACTACATCACTTTTTATATCCATTCAAGTATGTAGCTTGTAGAATTTAGGCATACTTAGGTTACTTTAGGAAGTTTAGTTTGATATGATTTTACCTTCTTAAAACTCTCATAAGTCATTCAGTTTCTAACATTAATTACCAGATCATGTTTTCTTTCTTTATTGAGAGGGCCGAATCTATCCTTATAGATAGGGATGGTTATCAACGATTTACACACATCTTATACATCATATATTCATAATTTGAGTTTATACTCTTTGCTTATTAAGTGTTAAACCGTTAGGTTTGTTTCCACTATAAATTAGTGCTTAGAACCGTTGTAGTTCTTTGTGTTAGTTTGGTGCAACTAGTGCTTAGGTTCGTGAATTAGTCTCTTCTGTTAGTGAAGTTCATACAGTTGTGTCTTATATCAGACGTTCGTTTGTGTCGTCTTCGATTGAAAGGCAGTGTTACGGATCGTTTGGTATCGGGTGCTTCTCAAAATTCCGCAATCCAGAGTTTTTGCAAAGAAATTCATATCACAATGTAACCATTCATTCTAGGCGTAGCTCTGCCGGCTATAACACCCGATGGCTCAATTATGTCCTTTAGAACTCCACATTAGTCATTCTAATGGCTAAGTTAGCCACAAAGAAAGAACTGTTTGAGTTAATCATTAGCCTCTATGCAATTCAATCCTAAAGACAATCATTACTAGTTGTCACTCTTAGCCACGACCTAAAACTGGTAACTAAGAAGAATTTAACAGCGTCAATCAACAATCACGATTAGTTGTCACCTCTAATCACAATCTTTACATCAATCAATGACCAAACTAATAAAAAGATAAAATCTTCCGAGTTTATTCCGAGTCTAGCACTTAATCAATTCATAATCTCAATTAGTTGTCATAATGATATTAATCATGCATTAATCATCAAAATAAACACAAACACAATTGCTATTAATGGAAAAAAAAAGTAGAACAAATTTAAATCACACAATTTCATGCTAAACATGATTACAAATTGCTCTCAAGTACTAATCTAGCCTAAATAATCAAAACCCATAACAAAAATATAATCATTCATTAAAAAACAAGCAATAAATAAAGAGTAATAAATGTAGGAGATGGAGTTTTTCCCATAAGTTTGTACTTTTGTCAAATGGTTAAAAGGGTACTTTTATAGAACCAGGGAAAGAGAAGGCTAAAAGCTATGCTTCGTCCCTAATTCTGAATGGTCATGGTGAACTGTACATATTTGCACGGTCCTGATCTTGGACCTGAACCTGAGTGTCGCAAACCATAATTAGGGGAATGTTGTTCACATTGTATCTCATAATATCATATACTACTACATTCTACAATTATGGAAAAAGGGGAAAACTCTTTAAATCACTAACTTAGTTCTTCTTTCTTCTCCAAGAAAAGAATTTCCCTTCATTTTGTTGTTCAGCCCGACGAACTGGGAGAAACAACAACTTGCATCAGGTCCCAACTCACATCCATTGTATCTGGAATGCAGGAAAACGAATTTCCCCAAAGCACAACAAAGGAGCAAAGAAGGGAAAAAGTGGGTGATATCCAATTAATTTGACACTCAGAGGAAGATCAGTTAAATCTTGAATACTTGAAGTGGACACAGATTAACACAGACGCAGCATTCTAGACACAATGCGATAAGGCAATGGCAGCTTGGTGTGAGCAGGGGAAATGAAGGCACGTGGCAAGGCACAAGATCCCTTCACGCACTCGTGTCACTCAGGTGGAAGTAACCGCCATACATGAAGTGATGGTAAGTGATGAGACGTCAAATGCATGTATTTTTTGAAGCATTTAACATCTCTTTGTTATCTTTTTGTTGGAAGATTTCTAGATTTAGGTAGTTTACATCATAAGGGGTTTAGATAACCATTTTCGATTTTCGTATCTAAATCCTTCATTTTGTAACCTAATTTTAGTCTAATGGATTTTTGGTCCTTACGAGCATCTAGATTC
>JAULKJ010289379.1:0-12414 GCA_032355405.1 Rubia balearica | reverse complement strand
CTTAGATTTGAGATGAATTTAAATGAGTTTTCCTAATTATCGAAGTAGTACACTAATGACGCCTAGTATGAAAGCCGATCCTCGTAGTCATCATTAGAAACATAATTGTGCTATTCCGATGTTTCTCTCTTGTAGGACATTATGGTAGTTGTGTTGGGTCTCCATGTTTATTGCTATTCTTGGGGAAGTCTATGATGCCGATCATCAAGAATGACCCAAGGGTAAGGGTTATTGTGTGGCGCCGATCGCCCACTCTAACTATAACCGAGGATAGGTGTGAAATATCTTCACTCGAAAGGTGTTGAAAAGTTCTCCACAACATGTGGTTAATGCATAAAAATAGTATGATTAGTCAATGATCAAAGGATAAATAGAATTGTAAACCAATTGTGCCCAAGACTCGTTATCATCTTAATTACATCTTTTGTACTAGTGTGTTCGTATTTATATTATTTTATCTAATTGTTGGTTAATTTAGCTCTTTAAAGTAGTCGCAGTTTTTTCTAAAATCAAAACCCCCCAACTGGTTACCACACACGTAGAGTGACTTTTTCGTGTGCATTTTAACTACGTTTAACACTCGATAAAACCCCTTTTCCTCGTGGACGATCCGGAATTTCTACTATCTACTTTCTAGTAGTTAGCCACAATTAGGGATATAAATACTATCTTCGAGAGACACGACGACGACCTCCAAAATTTTGGCACCGCTGCCGGGAAAAAGGCGTATTTTGTTGAGTGTTAATGTAGTTCTTTGTGTTTTGTGCTTCTCTTTGTTTGTTCATAGCTTGTGCTTGTTTTGTATTTGTTGTTTTTTGGAAGGACGTATTGCCTTTGTTCTTGGTTTATGCTACGTGCTTATTCTAAGAACCGAGAGATAGACGGGGCAGTCGTCGATAATACGGGATCAGAACTACCATCAGCATCCAGAAAAGCATAAACATCCAGGGTCGCCACAGGAGCCCCAGTAGCCGAAGCTATAGCAGAGGCAAAAGGAAAGCAACCCTTGTCAAATCGAGCCTGACGGGTGACATAAATCTTTCCAGTCAAAGGGTCAAGGCATTGAAAATCCTTATAATGGCAATTGTATCCAATAAAAACACATGGAATGCTCCTGGGAGATAGCTTATGATCATCCCTAGTACGAACATAAGGGAATACTTGACATCCAAGGGGATGAACGGTTTCGCTGATAGAGAAGTCCGTAGGGAAATACACCATGTAAGGCTGGAGTGGGTAGCTGGTTGATGGTATAAATGGTTGTGGCAAAAACAACATTCCAATTAGAGAGTGGCAAATACGAGTAAAAAGAAACGTGAGGTCCATTTCCGCAACATTTTTGTGCTTACGCTCTTTTCAGCCATTTTGTTCTAGTATATACGGACACGACATCTGATGGTGATGCCTTTAGAGGCAAAATGAGACTATAGACAGGTGCTCAAGAATTCAATGCCACCATCACTATGAAAAACCTTAATTTTGGATGTGAATTGATTCTCGACAAGGGCCTCAAACTGGAAGTAAGCGTCCGAGAAATTGGGTCTACGACGTAGAGGAAAAAACCAAGTGAAACGCGAGAAATCATCCACAAACAAGGAATAAGGCAAAACCATTATTAGATAAAATAGGACAGGAACCTTTCAAATCACAATGTACCAAGTCAAGAACATGCACAACACGTTTATGATTCTCAACAAAAGCTAACCGCTATCACTTTGCCATAACACAAGGAGTACAAAGATGTGGTTTAGGTAACAAAGATGAAATCGAAAGTAAATCGCACTTCTGTAAACTTGAAATGACCTCATCCTGCACATGTCTCAGCCGAGCATGCCACAACTCTTAAGACGCCCATCCTTCATTTTGCTGCAAAAATGAAACAAGTGCTGCATCACCTCTATCTAAAACGTACAACCCTCGATCACTGTGGCCCCAGCCCACGGCTGCCTTGAAAACTTTGTTCTGAATCACAAAGTTTTGATCATCAAAAGTTACAAATACATTCAGATCCTTAAAGAATCAGAAACCCGAGAATCACCAATATGCGAAATCTCAGGCTCAACCAGAACATCATATATTTTTAAAGAATCAGAAACCCGAGAATCACCAATAAATGAAATCTGAATAGAAGCACCATTACCAACAGATAAGAGAGATTTACCAGAATAAGGAGTAACACTCTCAAGGCCCGAAGTTGAAGATGCCATGTGACTGGTCGCATCAGAGTCAATGTACCAGTATGAAGTGCGGGAAGATGGTTCTAACTGCATTGAGTCCTAAAAGTTTTCAGCCAAATGAGTGGAAGTGAGATTGATTTGCATCATATGAAGGAGAGTATTGTATGATAACTTTACATCAACCATGTTTTGAAGGGAGAAGTCAAAAAAATTGACGTGAAGGGAAGGTAGAGGCGGCGCCGGAAGAAAAAGAAGAGGAAGGAGGTGGCGGCCGAACTGTATTAGGATTTTAGGTCTTGGATCAAAACATGCACTGATACCATGATAGAATTTATTTTCCCATAATGAATGTCTATATTACTGACAGAAATAAATAAACTACAATAAGGAAAGCTAGTGCTAGTATAACTCTAGCCTAGTCAACATGTATCTAAAATCAATCAAATCTAATCAGAAACTTGATTTACTCTAACACTATAGTTTTCATTTTATAGTTTACACTTTAAATTCCATACACCATTACCACTTAAAAAAATTGCTAGAACATGTATTGGAACAGATTAATTTAAAACTGCCAGTACTCACGATAATAGTCAGAACTCATCCCAAATTATTCCAAACATCATGAAATCTAAACCTTTAGAAACTAGACTCCAATAGCTTTCATTAGGAAGTTCATAAATTGCAATCTATACACGATTGATGCTCAAACAGTTGACTTTATCCCGCATTGGAATTAGACAGATTAATGGTTGACCACTCCGTACTAAATCAACCATAACTTCCTACTCGGACATCTTAAAAATCCAAATCATATATCATTAGAAACTAGATTTCAAGATATTTTATACGGTATATCATACATAAATTTTAATTACCTATTTCCTGTACAAATATCTAGTACAACGTGACTGCAAAACTAAACATGCACTACAATCGTACGGATTACTGGTCGACCACTCAGTACTAAATCGACCATAACTTTCTACTTGGATATCTTTAAAATCCAAATCATATATCATTAGAAACTAGATTTCAAGATATTTCATTCTGTATATCATAAATAAATTTTAAGTATCTATTTTTTGTTCAAATATCTAGTACAACAAGACTTCAGAACTAAACACGCACTGCAATCGGACAGATTAGTGTTTGAGCACTTAGTACTTAATCGACCACAAATTTCTACTCGGACATCTAAAAAATCCAAATCATATATCATTAGAAACTAGATTTCAAGATATTTCACTCGGTATGTCATAAATATACTTTAATTACATATTTCCCATTCAAATCTCTAGTACAACATGACTGCAGAAGTAAAATCCGAACTGAAAAACATATATACTCCTACACACACATCGGTCATAATTTCATACAAATTTTCCTACATTCGTAACTTAATTGTGACTTGTTAAAGAATAACAATAAACTAAAATTCTTCTATTGTTCAAGAACTAATGCAGAAAACTTCAACTATTGCCTTGCCTCCTTCTCGTTCTAGAGAAGCAGCAACTCGCTCTAGAGGCTCCCTCCAATGCTCCTTCATTCTTCACTTTGATCACAATCATATTTTGTTTGTATGGTTGTTTATGGTGTAGAGAGGTTTCTCATGCAGAATAAGTTAGGTTTAGGTCTCTTAATCCTTATATACCTTGGTAGAATACTAGTAAGTCTTGGTTAGTTTAGTCTGATAATTTTTTTCCTGGCCGAGTATCAAGAGCCCATTTCGAATTGAAATCTACACAATCTTTTCACGTAACAAACTATGCCTTCGGCTAAGTCTTAGTCTTGACTAGCAGTATCTGATCACGTGTGTAAATCCACCTCTCACCAAAATTCTTTATTTATCATTTTGCCTTTACTGCTATTACAATTTAATCCTCAAAATTTTATCTTTCTGAATTCACCTAAGAAAAAATAAATTATTTTAAAAAATATTTGTTTAAATGAAGCAAAATTCTTGGGTCTCACACATCCCAAATTTGTTGAGCGAAGATCAAATGGCTGAATTTAAGCGTGTTTTCGTGATGTTTGCCTAGGCATGTTTTTTAGCTCCTATTTCTCGTAGCACTGCAGATTTGCCTATAGTGAGTTCCTTAGAATATGTTGACAAGATTTCTAGTTTTGATTGGTGTGGCTTTATGTTGAAGATGTTTTATGGGAGTGTTTATAAGGTTCAACATTCACATAAATTCAATTGTTTTAAAACATGTGTGATCATTCTAGTTTTGGGTTTCTTTTACTGCTATCCAATTTCGGGAGTTATTGATCTGATTGAGATTACACCAACATTGGAATGCAGAAACAGTGAAGAAACGTGTTATTTATATCAACGTGGAGGTTTTTCTAATTTACTGACAAGTAGTCTTCAATTTCCATTGAGTAACAATAGAGTGTTGGTTGGTGGTATTCCGATAAGAAAGAATCCTTCTTCTATTGTTGTACCATCGTCTTCAAGGAGCAGAAATCGTTGCTTCATTGAGCTGGAGTTGCCTGATGGTCTAGAGGATGATGAGGAAATTGAGCGCACTGCGAAATGTGCAAGTTTTCTGCTGCATTGATTGATTTCAATTTCTTTCTAATAAGTTTTCTATTTTTTGTATGTTGAGGAACATATTTTGTATGATGATGGTCTATAGAATGATTAGGAAATTGAGCGCACTGCAAAATGTGTAAGTTTTTTGCTGCATTGATTGATTTCAGTTTCTTTCTAATAGGCTTTCTATTTTTTGTGTGTTGAGGTACATATTTTGTATGATGAGCTTTATATTTTGTACAGTGTGCTTTCTTTATTTGTTTGATTATTGATTGTGCTGAGTTTATGTTTTTTTTGGATGTTGTCTGGTGTTTTGTTGCTTTGTCATTGAGCTTCAGGTTATTTGTGATGAGCTTTACTGTTTTCATGCTAGGAATTATTATTCATATGTTTTTTGTGGTTCTAAGTTTTTATTATGCTTATGATTTTTTTTATTGTGTTTTAAGAAGTTTTGAGATTTATGATCTTCTGTTCTTTTTTCTTTGGGTAGCCTTTGGAAGTTGTAATCTGGTAGTTCAAGAGGCTCATTTCAATTGCAAGTGACCAATTTGTTGAATCTGTTTCTAAGATCAGTGGAAAAGGCAATAGAAAGGGCAGTGAAAAAGGCAATGAAGAAGGCCCGACAGTTGGAGTGAAAGAGGGTCATGTGAAGGAGGTTCCTCCAACTTGTGTTTGATGCAGATCATTATTTTACTCCTTCGATACTTGCTCATATTAATGCAACGATGAAGGAAGAATTTAACAAAAAAAACAAGGGCTGCTGAGATGACTTCATAAGTCATTCGACCCTCTTAGGTTCACGGTTAACAGTCAATTGCTGATGGGAATGTGTAGCTTTAGTGTCATTTAGTTTTTGGATTTGTAATGGTTTGTTGATGAAAGGAAGTGTTTAGATTTTTATGTCTTAAATTTTGTTTTGGTTGTTGAATTGAAGATTGATGATTTGAAATATCTACATGATTTCCAAGCTGTGTATCTAGAATTCATGTTATAGTTTGTTTATTTACCAGATTATTGTGAATAATTGACTTTTCGGTGTTTGGTAATGAGGTTTATTTTTAATTGTGCTAACGTTCATGAAATATAAACTTAATTTACAAAATCTAAGTTTGACATTGAGTTATGATTTAGTTCACTTTGATATAAGACAAGTAGTTAATAAATTATGAGGTTAACGTAATTTGTAATGATGTTCATTAATTTTTAATGAGGTTCTGATTTATACAACAATATAATTTGCGAAGTGTAACAAAAAGGAACCTACAAATGTCAAAATGGATTGCATGTATGCTTTTGGTTTGTCCGTGTTATATGGAAGTAGTGTAAGTTATGGGGGAGTGCAGAACACGACAATAGAAATCATGGGATAATACAGGCTATGGGGTAGTGAAGGATGTGCAGATTTATAGTAATAGTTTCATGAAATTATCTAGTGGTAAAAGTGTATTAGTGATGCTAGAAAATAGGGATAATTGTTGCTAAAGTTTTTAGATTGGTTTTCCCATGTTTTTATGAATAATTGACATTTCTGTTGTTGGTAATGAGGTTTATTTGAATTATGTTGATGTTGTCTGATTTTAATGTTCAGTTTTTAATATTCAGCTATTTTTACTTTTCAAATTGTAGCTTTTTATTCATTTTAATAGCAACCATAATGGTTAAACCTTTTCAATTCCCTAAACATTTACTTTTTCTCTTTCTAAAACCAATGAAACTTTAATTTATTTCTTTCCAATAAGGAACCTCTTCAAATTCCCACTTCTATAAAAGTAGAAACATGAAATGTTTTTAGAAATATAACTTTTTTCTACATTTCTTCTTTCCGTCTTCTTATGCATTTAATCTTTGGAACTCTTTTTACATACTCGGAAACATGAAATCTCATAAACATGATTGGTAAGCTCTTGGAGATGAGTTTTTGATCGACCTAGCACTTCGTTTTCTTTTACTTTCTTATTTTATGTCGATGAGAGGAGTTTACAGTTCTTGGCAAGCTATTGTGTGGAGGAATGTGTTCAAGCGGCATAACATCCCTCTTCTAATGATTCCAAGGAAAATAGATTGTGATAATTTGAATTATTTTTGCTTGATGAAGAGGAAGGTTTGTGTGACGCTTCATCTCCAGAGCTTAGAGGAAGAAAGAGTATTGAGGTTCTCTTTGGGTGGCTCCTAGTTTTTATATGTCAGGTGATAAGTTTTTGTTGAAACCTTTGTCGGTATGAAAATTCAGCTCCTCATTTATGAAGTTTTTTTTGTTGATGAGCATGGTTACATAAGGAAAGTTGTTTTGTTGTTAATCCAGCATTTAGTTCAAAATTTAATATTGTGGTTGTTTTTAAATCTTGTAGTTTGGGAGTTTGGAGGTGTGGGGATGAAACTTGGACGGAGGTTAAACCCATTTTTTGAATTTTGTGATATTAGTTTTCATGATGGTTGGGTTTATGCAATGCTTGTACTGAGCCTTATGGAATTGTTATTGTGGTCCGTTTGGATCAGATTTTAGTGAGGTGAAGCTCTTGATTAATGATGTCCCTCCTTTGGGTGATCAGTATATGTTTGGTTCGGAGAATCATTTAGTCGAAACATCATATGGAAGATTATATTTTAGTTAGGGGTTGTCTTGGATTTCAATAATTTTTTGAAATATTTGAATTAGATGTGACAAACAACCGGTTTACAAAAAATTAGGAGTTTGGGAAAAGACACTTTTTTCTAGGAAACAATGCATCTTTGATGGTTACTGCGTCTTCAGTTCCTGATGGTATATTGAAGCCGAACTGCATTTATTTCACTGGCGAAGCCATGGAAAGTCATTTCTCGGCTGAAGAAGACATGTCGGCAATGAGAACTTTTGATATTGAAGAGGGTAGAAAAGAATATTTAGATGCTAGTTATCCCGACCCTTTCATCTATGAACTTGAATCATTGTGGCTTGTTCTATCTTCTTCAAAATTGATTGATATTTTTAAATTTTAATGTTGTAATCTAAATGCTTTTTTTTAATGAAGAAGTTTCTATTTTATATAATGAGGTTTATGCATTCTTCAATGTGGTTTCGTTATTGCAGAATGATGTTCCTCATTTTGGAAATGAAGTTCTTGCATAGATTAATTTAAATAGAAGTACTATACAAACATCATTAGAAATTGCAAACATCAATGCCAAAAATTGTAACTTCAATATGTATATTATTGAAACATCCACTGAAGTAGTAAAAATATTTTTTGTTATTTAAACTTTGCTCAATTGAAAAACTAATATGCCAAATGCTAATGATGTTCCTCATCAGGAAATGAGGTTCTTGCATAATAAAATGAGGTTTTATAATTTCAACTAAATAGACAATCACAACACTTCAATCAAGTATTACATAATAACTTGAAAACCACAACTCCATGCTGACACAGAACATATCAAAACAGGTGAGGGTTTGGTGTCTTGGAGCCAAATTCATTGGCACTTGATTTCTTCCTTTCAATTGATGATTTTGCTCTTTGCTCATTCCGTTTGTCTTTGTGTATTATGGTTAAGGATAGTTGGTACAATTATGCTTCCCATTTGAGTTATCGTGCTAGATTCTAAAAATGTGGTCTCTTCGACGTGTGAGGTTAGGGCGTTGATGGTGGTTTAGTGGTTATCAAAGAATTCTTCCAATATTATTTTTTCTTCAATGTTTCTCTCACTCTTTAATACCAAATTGTAGAATTTCCCTGTCAACTGTAGACGTTAAGTTATTGTGTCTCTCAGTTTTGGTGCTTAGCAATCGAGGAAACATCATTGATAAGTATTAGGTCAAGGCAGTCTGGAAGAGAATCAACATTTAAATACAAACATCATTGATAAGCATAGTAACCTCATTCAATATTATGGAAACATTAACAGAAGTACCAAAAAGTTCAGATATTGATCTTATTACTATTCAATTCAGAAACTGAATTAATTCAAACTGCAAACATCACTATTCTAAATATTAACCTCATTAAGAACTGTATGAATATTGACATATTTCATTACCTATATTGCGCCTGAGATCTTTGTTTCATATTGACATATTTCATTACCTATTCGAGATACGTGTTTCATTTCCCAAATGCAATACACGTAGGCTGTAGCAGCAGAGGAACCAAACTTCATCAAAGTGTTTGCAGGAACATTTCCCTTTTTTCTGCTCAGTTGTTGTTAGCTTTGTTTATAAAATTAATTCTGCTTTTGAGGTACTAATTTAGTGCAAAACTTCATAAATGCACATGGTTCCTCCGTTCATTCCTAGATAATGCTCTCGATGCCATTCCAATATCCCACTATAACTTGGAATCTTTGTAGATCTTGTGTGTATAGATTTTTGTTGCGTGTTTAAGGATTGCTGGACCTTCTTCTCTTGTTCTTGCTTTAGAACAATAGAACTCCTTCTCTGCTTCTTTGGTCCTCCAGTTATGGATTGTGGTGCTGTAAATCTGATAAAATTGATGAGTATTGTAGTATTTGATACTTTGAAGCTGAAAGCAACATTGGTACTCTCACTTATTTGTGAAGACAATGTCCTAGTTGAGAAGTAGTCCTTGCTTAGGTTTGTGGACTATTTATCTTTCAACGTATACAGTTGTTTGAACCAAGTATCATTTTATAGTTGCTATTGTTGATCATTTCTTCCTATTCTTTCTCGAATTTTTCCTCATCTGTGGAGAACATCATGCACTTGTCAAATGCTTGGCTGAGTCCAAAGTCGTACCTCAAATTGCCATGGTGGCTGATGACATTTTTTTTCATATGCCAAATAAAAAGCCAATGCCTTGTGTTGGGGTACACCGGCCATTAAAATATGCACTTAAAAATCAGGTTATTTGCAGGCATTAACAGTGGAAGCTAGATTTTTCAAACATCATCTGCAGGTTGATAAACAGCAGCATGAAAAACAGAAACCTCAAGCCATATTATTCACCCATAAATATAAAAAACAACCTCAACTGTAGGTTCTCAAACATTATTAGGGAAAAAGAATCCTCAATTGATAATCTTCAGACATCAACTGCTGAACTTCAGATTTAGCAGCAGTAGGAAAAAATAAAATCATTCAATATTATTCACACATCATCAGTAAAAACATAAACCCCAGTCCATATAATTGAGACGAAAAAAATAGCAACCTCAACTTTAGGTTTACATAACATTAGCAGGTAAAACAGAAACCTCATGCCAAATTAATTAAACATCATCAGTACAAATGGAAATCTCATGCTATATTATTTAAACATCATTAAGAAGATAAATATATGTGGATTATGCCTCCTGCATGACCTTTGTCATGGCTTGGTTCTGATTTGTGAAAATTTTGATAGGCTCATTTTCTCCCATAGATTTCTTTAATGTTTTCCGCAACCACACAAATATTTCTCCAGTTTCGACGTTGATGAAGGCACATCTAAACATGACATTCATTATGTGATTGTTGAGACCGACAAAGGGAGAGCAAATGAGGTTGTATTTGTTGGTTTGATATGTCGTATCGAAAACCAACAAATCACCATATATCTTGAAATCCTAAGCCATCATGGAATCCTTCCAGAATAGTGTAAACATTCTTCTTTTTCATCCTATTATGTGAGCAGATCAATTTTTGAGCTTCTCCATCTTCTATTTGATTCATTCGGAGTCTACTCACATAATTGATGTGATCCCTTATGGTGTGCCCGACTAAGTCTTCACCCCCAACAACATTTACCATGTACTTATATCCATCAGCTTATGTTAGTCCAGCTTATTCCATTGCTTTGATTGATTTTCCCTTTTCGAGGCCTATGTTCCTTTCACTTCGGTGCAAATGTTGCCACTGAGAAAGGGTGAGTTCATGATTGTGAGCTACGACATGCTGATGGACTGTGTACATGCCATTTTCGGTCAACTAGATAAACATATTAGCTCTACAACCTATTCTTTTTAGAAAGAATTCCTTTCTCTTCCTATTGTTGTTCTCAACTGCAGGAGTTATAGACTTGTTGTTTGTTTTTCCTTCACAAGAACATGTATAGTATCTACCCTTCAGATTTTTTAGTTTGTCCTTTTGTTGTTGATTTTCGTATACTGAAACCTCTTGTTATGGAGTGGTGGCAGTATAAGTCTTCTAACTCTTCCTAAGTTCTTGTTGTCACCTCTTCCAAGCATTCGTATATATCTATCTCTAGGATATAAAACAACAATAGGAAAAATCATAATTCACATGTTATTTCCTTCACATATCATCAGGAAACAAAAACATCCATGGGAAAGGCAGGAAACTCATGCTATATTATTTAGACATCAACAAAAGAACAGGGAACATCATTCATATAATAATATAGATTTACTGATCAAGGGTTCCTAATTATAGCACAATGTACTAGCATTGTAATACAAACATCACCTTATTAACAGTAAACCTCATTCTGTACACATAAGAAGCTTCCATTTTTATATTTTGTAGATTTTGTAGTGCTAGCTGCAACTCAATGTAGTTACTTGTGATTTGCAGAATATCATGTTCTTCATCACCATATTTTCATCTTTTTGCTCGAATATTACAGTAAACTTCCGATTTTTGTATTGAGATTCATGTTGATTGTCGATTGTCTTTTTTTTCTGTGATTCGAACAACCAGAACATCACATTCATCACATTCATATTAGCATTTCACAAATTGAAGTAGATTTGAGAAAAAATTTCCTTACCCGGAAGAATCTTCATATTGTTCGTTGTTTGAAGCTTCGACTGAATCTCCGTCCATGTTCATTGCTTTAAATCCATCGAGATGCTGCAGAATTTGGATGTGAAATTCGTCGTTATTGCATGGAGGTTTGATTTAGGTGATGAAGTTCAGATTCAGCAAAATTCGGTTGAAATTTGGGGAAGATGAGATTGTAGAAAGGGGGGTAATTCTCAGCTTTTGTAACTAATGCACAGGAAAAAAAAGTAATTACACGCGGATCCCAAATTCTATAGGAAGGTAGTTTGTCTAGGTCACTGGCTAAAGTTTAAACTACCAAATAGGATACCGTCTCAATATTTTAGCATTTGTGTCCATACTCACTAAAGAAAGAGTTGTTCTTTTTGCAACTGAAATCAAACTAAAATTGCGATAAAGAAATCAAACTAAATTACCAAAGTGAATAACAATAACAAAAGTATATAATTATATTTTAGTCTTCTGTCCCTGCTAAAATTGCAGGGAGAGAAAAGGGAAGTAAAAAATTGTGGGCTTGTAAAATAACAATACTACCCCTTCTTACTCATTCATCTACCATCCACCACCAAAACTCCATCCGCCTCCACCACAACAACACCAGTCACCACGACCACCACAAACAACTCCCCTATCACCACTGAAACACCAGCCACCACTACCACCACCGGTCAACCACGACACTAGCCATCACCACCACTACAACAACCTTCCTTTTTCCCAACCTTCCCCCAACAACCTAAACTCCTTCAGCATTTTGTCGACATCATGTCAGAGTTTGATCGCCGGTATCAGAGTTCTATTACCCAGAGTCAAGGCAGAGACTTCCTGGTCACGGCTGACTTGAATCGAGCCACGACGGAGAATGGAGGAAAATTGAAGGTTGAATCGCGAAGAAGATGAACCTGGGAGAAGATGATGCATTTGTTAAGAACCTATATATCAAATGACTAATGAAGAATCTCTAAATTCCAACTAAGCTTCAA
>JAULKJ010289358.1:0-12414 GCA_032355405.1 Rubia balearica | reverse complement strand
AGTGAAAATCAGTGAATATTTACAATCTAGGTTTTATACAAAAGAAATCTAAATTTATACTCCATCCATCCTATTGAGTTAGCTCAATTAGGTAATCACCAATATTTGTTTCGCTTGGTCGGTTTGACAACCATTTTGTCTCGATAATCAATTGTGGGTTTTTGGTTATTACCCGATTTCCTTTGGCTAGTTTGACCAGCTGTTGATTTTGATAATCAATTGTTAGCATTTGGATATTACAAGTTTTGTTTGACTAGTTTGACCATCTACTTCAACAAGTAATCAGTTGTTAGTTTTTGGTCGTTATCTTTTTCTTTTGCCTAATTTACACACTTTTGCTTTAGTTGTTTATAAAGACTTGTATGAGATCACCTCACCTTGACTCATTGTAATACAAAAGATTAAATTGCAAATATAAAACCAATCACATAATATAATAGTGCAGATGTAGGGCAACAATGTATAAGTAGTGCAAACATGGGGCCACAATAAACGTGCATGCAAGTATGAATACTGCACACGAGGGGCCACAATAATCGCACTTTTGCAATAGAAATAAGTATGCATGGATGGAAATAGGCTTCTTAGGACTTACTTTATACTTCAAATAAAATTGTAATCGTCCTAAATAAAATTAAAGGAAGAATTACAATCCAGGGTTTTAACGAAGGAATCTAAATTTATACTCCCTCTATCCTTTCTTTTTTAGTGACCGAGTTTAAAATATATGAAATGTATAAAATAAGCACGTCAGACAAATTTCTGGTTCAAAATCATTTGTGATCAATTTGTTGATAAGAATGAAAATTATAATAATTAATAGCTGAACTATAGGGTATTAATACAATGATAACAATGAGAAATAAAGAATACAATATATTGTAAATTATTGAGACAATAAGATATAAGTAAATTCCAAATGAGATTGTCATATTTTTAGAAAATTTAACCACAGTCACTAAACAAAGAAAGGCAAACCAGGTACCCACATTTTAAAAAGTTCCATTTGCATTAGTGCAGGCAGTTGGGTATATCGGTGGTTTCGCACGTTGTAAGACGGCAGCCCCATTTTTAGTTGGATGAAAATCAACACCAACTTTCAAATTTTGTTGTGATGATTTTTTTAAAGTAATGAGTTGCCTACAATCTCACTGAAATTAGACAGTTCAAAAATTCAAAATCAACAATTTAACTGAAAATTAACAAACAATTTGGATAAAAAACAAACAGTTAAACTTATGATCAACAAAACAAATCGAGCCGACTGAAACTAGCATATAATACAAGGATAGGTTTAAATCAGCAACAACATCAATTGAACTTCAAATCAAGAATTTTGGTGTCAAGGAATTCGGCTGCATGTTTTTTTGATCATGAACCATTGTTTTTATTCTCAAAGTGATCAGTCGTGCCACACCTTCAATTTTCTGGTTTGCTTAGTAGTTTATTTATTATATATTATATTATTATTTATTTATTTAATTTAATTATTATGGGTAACTAATTTATATATCGGCATGGAATAATGGTCATTATTTGATGAATCATAAGGCCTTATTATTTTATAATTGATTCTTATGTGTTTTTTATTTACACACCCCAAATTACTTCTCCTGCTTCAAAGATTGTAATTCTTTACTTATCCTGATTAAATAATTTCTTTGGCTATAGTAGCATAATTTCTCTGACTATTATTCCATTTACCCGAATAATATCTGATTAAATACTCATGTTTGGTATGGGGATTTATCTGATTAGGAATTCCACCATATCATATGTGTCTGTGTGTATGTCCTTGTTTGGACAGAAACAACTTTTTCTATTTTCCAGTCATCTGGATATGGTACAATTACACGCCTGAAACTGAGGTCATATGTATCTATTATCGAATATATTTTCGTGTCCTAGATACTATGAACCCAAACTGCAAAAGTAACTGGACCATAGGCCAGGCTGGATTGCATTGCACCCATTAAAGAGATCTTCTTTGTCCTGATCCAGAAGTTTGGACCAAAAACTAGCAAGGAATCTCCTTTTAAGACAAAGAATTCCTTGGAAATTTTCCCCTGCTTCAGGAATCCACTTCCATATCCATTGGATGCTTGTTTGCAAAAAAAAAAAGAACAATGATGCAGATCTCTGAATATAATCAGAGGAGTTTTCGGGAGTAACACGTGGTTCCGCCCGTACCCAATCTTTCCAGAAAACCCACTTGAATTCCGGGTCCAATTATGTTCCACCATGGGAATATTCATCACGGAAGATTTTGGTGATTCTGACTATTACTAAAGATTTCGGGACACTGAATGTGCAAGTATTGCCATGTCTCATTCTAGCACACCCAGATTGGGGAAAGATTATGATTATTGAAGCAAAATCTATGCATCTTGTGATAGGAGTCATCCCTTGATTAATGATATGGCCCCTAAATTTAATTTTTGTCTGGAAATTATTCATTTTTAATGGATTTTACCAAACCATTTGTGATGAATAATTTTTTAAATATTTCAAGAGTCTCTTTCATTTTGCATGTTAATGCCTTCCACAAAGGGAGCCGGCTGGATATTTGTCGAAATTTCCATAGATTTTTCCTATTTTCGTGTTCTAGAATTTTTAATCTTCTGATCCTCTATAAGAGATGATTATGAAGATATTCTCTCTCTATTCAAAGAGTTAATAATTACAACCCAAAACTCCAGTATTTATAAATCTAGTAGTTCTACTTTTAAAGTGGTAAATACAGATAAAGAAAAAAGAATAAAATACTGCTATGAAAAGTAGTTGGAAACCTAGAATAGGTTCAGAAGGTTATTATTATTCTAGACCAATTCCTATGGATGTCTTGGTTGATGAACAAGCTTATAGAAATGATCGTACTTCCTGTTTGGGTACTGAAATAGTTGAATGGAACATCGATGGTTGTTCCAATAGTCAAATATTTAGAACATGCCATAAAATGATCATGTATGTTGTTGCTACTAAAGGCAATGACCAAAGTGATGCACTCATTGTGCAAATGATCATTGTTAGTTTTACTTGTTAGCTTCAACCTTGGTGGGATAATTACCTAAGTCAGGACTAGAAAGCTTCAATTCTCAATCAATTAAACAAGAAGGTAATGAAGTTAAGCCTCATGGTATTTTTTACTTTAGTATTAACAGTATTAGAACATTTTACTGGTTGTTAATCTACCAATTTTGATATCATTTAGAATTCTTTCAAAACCACAGATGTCCTACCCTAACCTCCTTTAGGTGGTACAAGGACTTCTTCCGGAGTAGAGTTTTAAATCTTCTAGAAGCAAATAGCAGTTTCTGGAAAGCTAGATTCCTAGATGGATTTCCTTCTCTTTTTGCCGAAAGAGTTAAAAGTATTTTAAGAAAAGAATCAGGAGATTCTCATATTCAATGGGAATTATATTATTATGGAAAATTAATTGGAAAATGCATGGAAGAGTGCTTAGCTCTTTGTAATGATTTCAAATTACAAAAACAATTAAAAAGCATAGGTTGTTAGAAAAAAATCCAATTGCGAGAATTCTGCCAACAATTTTCTTTTGATCAACCAACCTCCCAGCCAATGGTCAAGAAGAGGATACATGTAGAAAAACCCCCATAAAAGGGAGTACTATAAAAAATACAAATCTAACTCTTATAAGAAATATGCTGCCGAAAAAGAGCAAAAGATGAAAGAGAAGATTATGTCCCTAAAAGACATAAAAAGTCACCCACTTGCTATGCTTGGGGAAAAATATATTTCGTTAAAACCACTTGAAGAATAACAGGGGCCGATGGAGGTAATTTACAAGGATCATACAAATAGGCCATTTTTACTATTACTGAAGATTTCAAGATTGAATTTAATCCAGCAGGTGAGGGCATGCCTTTTATTTTCATAATAAAAGGTATGAGTAAAAGCACCAATATAATCATAATAATTAATGGCCATTCTTATGGTTTTATGGGGAATTATGAATTCCTTTGATCGGAATGAGCTGATACACCACTCATAAGGACATATTATCTTCATCAGGTAAAACTTTAAGAAGCTCTTCTCCACTACTGGCTTATTATCCAAAAATGAAGTAATCTCAGCAGAACCTGTTGCTGTAAGAATATATTCATAGTACATTCTGTTCTTCCCTTCTTTAAAGGGATAGAAGAAATTTTCTACATATCAGTTCATTAGAAGCCATGGATCATTGAGGTAATTTTTATCCTCATTTGTTAATTATATCATTACTTCCTTATCCGACCAAATCAAATATTTATTCCTATCATCCTCCGGTTGCGGGATTTTTCGCATATATGAATCCTGATGGTAGCTTGATGAACCTGCCTCCGTGAGTATAACTCTCGGAGTTTTAGGAGTATTTGGAGTAAGACTCACTCCACTTCTTTGGCCTTGGCCGGAGCTCCTACCTCTTCCTCTACCCTTATAAGGAGTAGGTATCGTCCATATGGGACGCATGAGTTTATTCCTGCAGATATTCAGGCGTCAGAAAATCCGGCAGTGAATTGATTTCTCCTTTGAGATATTTAGCCGTTTAAGCCGGGGTTAGGCGTTTAGGCAATGTTTCAGAATTTTTTGCATTGGACTAGTTGTATTAAATTAGTATGGATTCGATATAAATCCAGTTTATATGAAATTTAGATCTATATGTCTTGTTCAAGATCATATTGAAAGTTATTAGTTTTGTTGTAAATAGATGGTTTGAGAGCCATGGTTTTAAAGGGTATTTGTAGATAGTACAATTCATCATTAAAAGAAGATGAATATTTTCAAAAAAAATAAAAACATAATATTAACGATGCTAGATTGGAAGAATATGAGTTTCCACAAAAACTTGATCCTTTAAGTAAATGGACAATTCCATTAGTTTCTACACAACAAATCTAGAACTATGGTATTTTTGACAATTTTAGAAATAGACATGTTATAAAAACTATTGAAGAATCTATCCAAATGGAAAATCAAGAAAAAACTATACAATTATTTTATGTTATTGATGTTGAATGATAGCAAAATTGCTTTTAGAAATAGGCATGTTATAAAAACTATACAAATTTCTACATATTGGTTTAGTGCAAATTGCTTTTAAACCTTTAACTACGGAAGGTCTCCCTGAAAGTTTATGGCAGCCCTTAGGGATGCTAGAAATTTAGATTGGAGACAATCTTTAATCAGTGCTATGCAATCCAGCCTGTCCTATGGTCCAGTTCATTTTGATGTTTAACCTAATTTAACATTATCTTTATCAGATCCCAATATTTTGCATGCTTTAGCATTTTATGTTAAATCTCATGGGTACAATTACATGCCTGAAACTGAGGTCATGCCTTTCTCTTATCGAATATATTTTCATGTCCTAGATGCAATGAACCTAAACTGCACAATTATTGAAGATAAAAGGAAAATACAAACGGTTTTAATAGAAACCAACCTAGCTAATCGGTCCAAGATTATTGCCCGACGACCTGTTAGTTGGGATGAAATTTAATATCCAGATAATTGGAAATAGAAAAAACTATTCCTTTCCAAACAAGGACAGATACACAGATTGCTCTAGTAGTACAAACTACTGATGGAAATATCCATCTCCAATTTTCCAAAGAAATACCTAATATAGATAAATCTATGTCTTCTAATTATTATATTTCCCCTTTTAAAGATATCCCCAGGTGTTCTACATCTAGAACGTCTACATCTCGAGTCAATGAAGATATTTATAAAGTCACATTTCCTTCTGAGAGATCTCGAGAAGAAGAAATGAGTAAAATTGGTAATAACCGAATTCCATAAGTAATTAAAACTGATCCCGTAGATCCATCACCCAATGAAATAGGATATTCTGTCTATTTTAAATATGGATAAAAATGGGAAAAAATTGATTGGAACAAAGTTCCACCTTCCTCCCTAGATTATTCTCCTAAATCTGATCTTAGACAGATCATTAAGGCAAGATTTTAAGAGTAACAACTATGAGCTTTTTAGAAAATGGTTTTTCTCTTTTTTCACGTATGAAGAAGCATGTTCTATTAGAGAATAGTTTTATTCAGAGCTACAAATCATACAAGATTTCAAACTTTTTGTTAGATGGTTTGTAGAGGACTATGTCCTTCTTAATATAAGTTCTATTGAAAGACTCTGGAACTTAGATTCCAAAAAGGCTGTTCGAAGCTTACATACTCCAGATGAACCATTTTCTCTAAAAGAGATAATGGTAACAATGATTTACAAGCCCATCCATTTATGAAAATTTACAACAAAATCACACTGATGGCCCTACAATTGATCATATCAATAGCTTATTTAAACAAAATAATCAAAAACATATTAATCTAAAAATTATTGGTGAGCAAATAAGCCTATTACATGAGAAATTTTATAGGCTAAGATCTCTTATAGAGGCTCAGAAGATTAAAAATTCTAGCACACCACAACAGGAAAAATCTCTGGAAATTTCGACAAATATCCAACTGCCTCCCTCTATGCAAGAAATTAACATGGAAAAGAAAAGTGACTCTTCATTAGATGATCTTGGAGAAATTCTCTCTCAATTCAGAGAGTTAAAAATTACAACCCAGAACTCTAGTACTGATAAACCTAGTAGTTCTACTAATAAAATGATAAATACAGATAAAGAACAAATTACTACTATGAAAAGAAATTGGAAACCTAAAATACGTTCAGAAAGTGAATATTACCCTAGACCAACTCCTATGGATGTCTTGGTTGAAGAAAAGGCTTACAGAAATGACCCTACTTCCTGTTTGGGTACTGAAATAGTTGAATGGAACATCGATGGTAATTCCAATAGTCAAACTTTTAGAATATTCCATAAAATGATCACGTATGCTGCTGCCACTAAAGGAAATAACTAGATGATGCATACATTGTGCAAATGATCATTGCTAGTTTCACTGGTTCGCTTAAAGTTTAGTGAGATAATTACCTCAATCAGGACCAGAAAGCTTCAATTCTCAATTCCATTAAACAAGAATGCAATGAAGTTAAGCCTTATGCTATTTTTACTTTAGTATTAATAGTATTAGAACATTTTACTGGTAGTTATTCTACCAATTTTGACAACATTAGGACTCTCCTTCAAAACCACAGATGTCCTACCCTAACCTCCTTTAGTTGGTACAAGGACGCCTACTGGGTAATACTTATGATGTACCTTCTACTTCTTGTCCAATAAAATAAAATGATTTCATGGGAACTATCAAATTATATTCCCAACATAATTGGATCACTCAAATCAATTTATTAATTAATAAAACCACAATTTATAAAAATGTTCCCACTCTTATAGGCTCCGGAGCATGCTTCAATTGCATTCGAGAAGGTTTAAACACAACAAAATAATTCGTTAAAACCACTCGAAGAATGACAGGGGCTGATGGAGTTAATTTACAAGTATCATACAAATTACCCAAATCTCATGTTTGTCATAATATAATATGCATTGAACAAACTTTTGTTCTAGTCAAGAACTTAGCTAATGATATTATTCTCGAATTGCCATTTATAAATGAGTTAATTCCTTTGAAACATATTGATAAGAAGAGTTTCTCAGGATCATATTAGGGAAAACAAAATACCTTCCCCTAGATTACAAATGATAATTAAATAAATCTCGTGCAAAAAAAACATTTATGTTGTTTACAGCAAGAGCTAATAAATTTTAATATTAATGATCAATTAGAAAATCCTAAATTACTGGATAAAATTAAGCATATTGAACATGACTTCTCAATATCTATTTTTAATGACCTACCCACTACTTTCTGGAATAGGAAAAAATATATCGTTTGTCTTCCTTTTGAAGAATATTTCCAGGAACAAAATATTTCTACCAACGATAGGCTTTGTCAAATGAATAATGAATATTTCAAAATTTGAAAAAAAAAATGAAATTGCTACTTCAAAAGAAAAGGGACTAATATGTCCATCCAGTTCTCCTTAGAGCTGTAATGCATTTTATGCTAATAAGCATAGTAAGCAGGAGCGTGGAACTCCAAGATTGGTTATAAATTACAAACCCTTAAATAAGTTTTTGAAGTGGATTAGATATCCAACACCCAATAAAAAAGATTGTTGGATAGGTTTTACCAGGAAAATATATTTTCAAAATTTTATCTAAAATCAGGATTTTGGCATATTCAAATTAATAAATTTGACAGATATAAAACTCCTTTTACAGTACCATTTGGTCATTACCAATGGAACGTAATGTTTTTTGAGTTAAAAAATGCTCCTTCAGAATTCCAACACATTATGAATGATATATTAAATCCTTATTTGATTTTATCATTGTTTATATTGATGACATTTTAGTTTTTTCAAATAACATCCTAGAACATATCAAGCATTTTCAAATATTTAAAAAATTATTCATCACAAACGGTTTAGTAATATCTAAATCAAAAATGAATATTTTCATGACGAATATTAAATTTTTGGGTCATATCATTAATCAGGGGGAAAATCACCCCTATCACAAGATGCATAGTTTTTGCTTCAGAATTTTCTGATGAAATTTTTGACAGGACCCAATTACAAAGATTTTTTAGAGGTCTAAATTATTTTTTGGCTTATTATAAAAAATTTATCTTTAGATGTTGTTGTTTTATATGACAGACTAAAAAAATAGGCCACACCATGGTCTGAAATTCACACCACGGCAGTACAAAATGTAAAAAAATGTGCAAGCATTGCCTTGTCTTATGCTTGCAAACCCTAAATGGGGAAAGGTTACTGAAACCAATGCTTCAGACATAAGTTATGGTGAAATTATTAAACAGATAAATCCCATACCAAACATGAGTATTTAATCAGATATTATTTTGGTAAATGGGCTAATATTCCAAAAAATTATGCTAATATAGCCAAATAAATTATTTCTATAGTTAAATGTGTTCTAAAATTTTAGGATGATCTTTATAATACAAAATTTTTAATAAGGACAGACTGCAATGCAGCTGCTGCATGTTTCAAAAATATTTTAAACATGATGTTTCCATACAAATGTTTGCTAGTGGTAGGCACATTTAGTCTCATTTGATTTTAAAATTCAATATCTCAAAGGAGAAATCAATTCACTTTCAGATTTTTTGACACGTGAATATCTACAGGAATAAACTTATGCATCCCATATAGAAGACACCTACTCCTTATAGCGGTAGAAGAAGAGGCAGGAGCTCCAGCCAAGGCAGCGAAGACCGAGGGAGGGGAGGGAGTAATACTCTAAATACTTCTAAAACTCTAAGAGTTATACTCACGGAGGCTGGTTCGTCAAGTCACCATCAGGTTTCATATATTCAAAAACTCCAGCAACCGGAGGATGATAGGAATCAATATTTTATTAAGTCGCATGAGGAAGTAATAATCACCTTAACCTATGAGGATAAAAATTACCTTAATAATCCATGGCATCTAATGAACCGATATGCAGAAAATTTCTGCTATCCCTATAAAGAAGGGAAGAATAGAATGTGCTATGAATAAATTCTCACAACAACAGGTTCTGCTGAGATTACATGATTTTAGGATAATAAGCCAGGATTGGAGAAGAGCTTCTCAAAATTTTACCTGAAGAAGATAATATCTCCTTATGAGTGGGGTATCAGCCCATTCCAATCAAAGAAATTCATAATTCCTCAGACAACCAAAAGAATGGACTTAATTATTATGATTATATCGATACTTTTACTCCTAACTTTTATTATGAAAATAAAAGGTATGCCCCCACCCAGACCTTTATATAAGTTTTTAAAAAGATTGGGTACAGGTGGCACCATGTGTTTCTCCTGAAAATCCCTCTGCTTATGTTGAGGGATCTTCATCATCGTTCTTTTTTTTAATGAAAATAGGCATCCCATGGATATGGAAGTGGATTCCAGAACAAGGGAAAAATTCCCAAGGCATTCTTTGTTTTAAAATGAGATTTCATCCTTGGTTATGGTCTAAACTTCTGAATCAGAAAAGAGAAGATCCAACGAAGAAGTATGGTTCTTCGTTAGAAGAAAAAATTACATTTTTAATTAAGTCCTTAAAATCTGTTCATAATAGAAAGAAACAAGAATATGATACATCTTCATTCTTCTCCAAATTGGAGAAAAGTCTGAAGATGAAAAATCCTATAATTTCTTAGAAAGATTTAATGACAGCTTATCTTGATAAGATCAAAGCTGACTTTTTGAATTTTTTAAAGAAAAATGTGGATGAAAGATTATATTCTGAGCCATCCACCTCCTTTATAAAGGATGTCCAAGATGACAATCCCTATGGATTCCTAGCTAGAGAAATATAGTCGATAGAAGAAGAACCAACCGCAGAAGACCTCTTTGACAGCTTAATAGAAGTTGTGTTACAGAAAGCCAAGTCCAGGGAAGTAGCCCAAGGAAAATAGAAGATGCTGGAATAGTCAACTCCATTAAATGGAGTGAGTGGAATAAAGACCCCACCTCATCAATCATGGAGTAGGTGGAAAGAAGGCTCTATCAACAATGGAGTAAAGAAGAAGATCAGACACATTGGTCCCACCACTTTCATAAAGGAAAAGTTAACTTTAATAAAGAAACTCTTTACAATGTTTTTTATTTTTTGTAATAATTTGTAAAGTGACTTGACCGCTTTAATAACTGTAGAGGCTAATTCTTCTCTTATAAAAGGGAAAGCTCTGACATTAGTTAAGAACAAGTCTTGAAACCCTAATACCAAGAATTGTAAATTTTCTCTATGAATAAGAGTACAAGTATTCTCATATCCCCGCTCAAGTCTGAGCATAACCCCTGGGTACATAACTTCTTTTTCTAGTTTTAATCTTTATGATTGGCTAATAAGCCTGTACTATCTGTAAATACTCTAGCTCCTACAAAAAGCAAGATAGATCAATTGAATTCATATGATGATTTCAAAGAAATACTATTTAAGGACATGTTTTCCGTGCAAGTGCCCATGTAAACCCTTTTAAGCCGGGTTAGGTGTTGAGGCAATGTTTTGGGCCGCTTTACATTGGACTAATTGTTATTAAATTAGTATGGATTCGATATAAATCCGGTGTATATGAATTTAAATCTATATGTCTTGTTCTATATGTTTGCTTGGGGAATCTAGTTATTACCAATTTTAATTTTGCTAATTTCTTCTCGGGATCTCTTAGTAGGAGATTTCAACTTATATAGATCATGAAATAAATCTCTTGCAAAATAAATAAAAAACATTTATGTAAAGGGTATTTGATCATCTAATGAAAATTACAAAACATGAGTATTTAATCAAATATTATTCTGGTAAATGGACTAATAGTTAGAGAAATTATGCTACTATAGCCAAAGAAATTCTCGCTATAGTTAAATGTATCCTGAAATTCAGGATGATCTTAAATTCATTTTTTTTTTGGAAAAAAACAAGATTGTAATTCTTAATTTATTTTTATTTAGGCCTTTTACTATTTTCATTTTAGTTTGGTTCATTAAGGATGGTGCCGAACTGAGAGAACTGTGACTGACGTGGTGAGGGATCTTCAAGCATCCATGTGTTAAAGATTCGTTGGTAACTTTCGAAATCCTTGATTTTAAGTTCAATTGATGTTGTTGCTGATTTATAATCCTTGTATTATATGCTAGTTTCACTCGGCTCAAATTTTATTTGTTGATTATATGTTTACCCGTTCATTTTTATTCAATATTTTTTGTTAATTTTAAGTTAAATTGTAGATTTTGAATTTTTGAACTGTCTGATTTTGGTGAGATTGTAGGAAACTCATTACTTTATGAAAATCATCACATCCAAATTTTAAAGTTGATGTTTTTTCATCCAACAAAAAACGGGGCCACCGTCTTACACTGTGTGAAACCACCGATATACCCAACTACCCGCACTAATGCAAATGGAACTTTTTTAAAAAATTTGGGTACCTGGTTTGGCTTTGATTTTTTAGTGACCGTGGTTAGATTTTTTGAAAATATGATAATCCCATTTTGAATTTACTTATATCTTATTGTTTGAATTTGCTCAATAATTTACAATATATTGTATTCTTTATTTAGCATTGTTATCATTGTATGATTGCCTTATAGTTCTACTATTAATTATTATAATTTTCCTCCTTATCAACAAATTAATCACAAAAACTTTTGGACCAGAAATTTGTGTAACGTGCTTATTTTGTAGATTTCATATATTTTAAACTCGGTCACTAAAATAGATAGGATAGAGGGAGTATAAATTTAGGTTTCTTTTGTTAAAACACTGGATTGTAATTCTTCATTTACTTTTATTTAGGACGATTACAATTTTATTTGAAGTATAAAGTCCTCTGAAGCCTATTTCCATCCATGTATACTTATTTCTATCGCACGGAGTTGTATGTTGACAGCGATCAAGGAGGTGAGGAAAGGAGTA